>CM060953.1:25840172-25975456 GCA_030765055.1 Mantis religiosa | reverse complement strand
TCTCTCTCTCTCTCTCTCTCTCTCTCTCTCTCTCTCTCTCTTCTCTCTCTCTCTCTCTCTCTCTCTCTCTCTCTCTCTCTCTCTCTCTCTCTCTCTCTCATCTCTCTCTCTCTCTCTCTCTCTCTCATCTCTCTCTCTCTCTCTCTCTCTCTCTCTCTCTCTCTCTCTTCTCTCTCTCTCTCTCTCTCTCTCTCTCTCTCTCTCTCTCTCTCTCTCTCTCTCTCTCTCTCTCTCTCTCTCTCTCTCTCTCTCTCTCTCTCTCTCTCTCTCTCTCTCTCTCTCTCTCTCTCTCTCTCTCTCTCTCTCTCCTCTCTCTCTCTCTCTCTCTCTCTCTCTCTCTCTCACTCTCTCTCTCTCTCTCTCTCTCTCTCTCTCTCTCTCTCTCTCTCTCTCTCTCTCTCTCTCTCTCTCTCTCTCTCGATTATGCAAAAGTCATCTATAATGAGATGACTACGTCTATTCCCAGAAAATTCAAGATATCCTACAAACAATTTTTTATATTTTTTTAATTTAATTTATTTAAAGTCGCTTTAACAGCAAGGTCATATCACGACTACGTGATACTAAATATATAGTATATGTGCAATGCATATATATGTGAAATGCAGTAACACTACTTAGAACACTGAAGTTACACACAGAAATACAATATCCTACAACGTTGTATTTTGATCACAATCATTAATACGCCTTTTGTGAGAATCACAATTTTCGAAAATGCTTTTCTGTAAGTAGCTGTGATGAAGGAATTTTGTTGAAATTCTTTGTATTGCATCCATGGAGAGTTGGACTTAGAATACCAAGTTTGGTATTTAACGACTATTCGCTTTTAACGTTATATTGTTCACTGTGACACACACATACAGTTTCTCTCCCGTTTTATAATTTAAGGAGTCTCAAAGCGCATATTTCTGGTATAATCTTGGTATCGGATTTCTGGGTGGAATGCAATATCTTCTCTGCCATGCTATGCACATGGTAGACAAAATAAAAAGCGGAGAGCAAAAGGTTTAATCTTACCCTCTTCTCCATCCACACCGCAGCCTTTACGTTCTGTAATGGTGTCATTTATTATTGTAGCCAGAATTCGTTATTTTTCCCAGAATTAGCGCCATTAAAGAATTTGTTTCTAAATGTCTGAAAGAGGTTAGTCAATGTATAGAGTATACTCAAAGTATTACACCAATTTTACAGAAACTCATCACAACCAACACGATAAGTATCTATTAGGAATAACCCATAGTTGTAGCACTAAGAAAACTAGATTATGCAAACAATGTAGTACCTGCAAACTGAGCTTTAAAATTCAAAACAGAAATGACATTGGAAACCGGGGAACTTACGAGTCAGTTGGAGAATTTAATGTCATGTTGGCATGTTGGCCATGATAGCTCAAAGGTTAAGAGCAACAGGACGGAGACGGGAAGATCTGTGGTTCAAATCCCAGCCATGACACTTAAATTCTTCTGTCTGACTCTGAGTTTCCGCAGGGAAGGGGATCCGTCCCCTTCAGCTTCCTTGGTGCGACAGCTGTGAACCGCTAGCACTCGTGGTACCTCTGACGTTACCAGAGGAACCTCGGGCCGAACATTCGAACTCCTCCCGAATGGGAGTTGTTCGCATTGGGTTGGACTCGAGGGGGCAGTGTGTTCCCGACACCCGCGTGAAATCGGGTACCTACGGTCAGGCCTCGGCCGCCCGTAGTGGGTAGAGGGTTGCCTAAGATGTCCTGGGTACTAGCCTGCAGAGCTAGTAGAAGATGTGCTAGATCACCAGCTGGCCCCACCGAGGTTATTCGGTAGTCTGCCCTGCGGGGTTGACGTAAGTGACGTATCCACTTCCACCATCCTTGACGTTGTTGTCGATGGGGGGATTTTTAGACTCCAGGTATTGTCCATGGAAAGAACCACGCAGTCCTCCATCGTCTCCCGGGTGATAGAGGCTGGAGTCTTCGGACTCTCGGGAAGACCTCGCACTTACATGTCTGACTCTGTGTATCCAAATCTTAGCCTACTCACGGCTAGTGTGGAAGAACAATTTATTGTCATCAACTGACCTAATAGTGCTAACTAGGAAACCTGGGACTAGAGTACTTACAGCTTAGTAAGTCACCACAACATGGTGTGTACAGTATGTGCGCGATAAGAAGAGCGATCGGGTTCCAAGTCCTCATTCGGTAAGTTTCGTTTAACTCTAAAACATAGATGACAACTTTGAAATGTGAAATGTGCTATACACTGACATCTAGTGACTAATACGCTAAGCTTTATCACATCCGCCATATTTCGTTTTGATCAATTTCGAGGTTAATTAGCTAACCAGTTTACAACATCGTATGTTACAATTAGAATTTTAGTCCGTCCTTGGCAACATATACATGTTATAAGACACGTCAAAATGTATAAAGTCAAATTTATTGTATAAAATATACACAGTAACATGGTTTCATGTGATATGTGCATAAACTAATTTACTAAAAGAAATATCATAATATAAATATTACAGGTTTGTGAATGTACTATACTCCCAGTGCTCATTTACATGGTTATAGTTCTAAAAATTCATTAACCGTATACAAACAGTGTGCATGCATAAATTTCTTAACCTTATGCAGCTTTTTTAAATGAATTTGGAAGTTTATTATACATCAATATCCCTTTATAGTTAAAACTTCCTTCATAAAGGCTCGTTTGGTACGCTCGAATTGCCAGTTTATCCTTGTTACGAGTGTATGGGTAATGTACATCAGCATTTACTTGAAAATAATTTATATTTGTAAGAACATTTGTGTATGTTATGGCTCTCAAAAGGGGACACATTATTATTCGTTTACCTCCGTATAACTGTGATCTGAATGCAATTGAGCTGGCATGGGCAAAACTCAGGAAAGTTATCAGAGGATGCAACGTTACTTGTAATATCTTCGCTTATCTTACACGCTATTTTGCTGAACTGTGGTTTTCAAGGTTGACCACACTGCAGAAACAAGAGAGCATTAGCTCTCGCTTCTTCCCCTCTGTCCGCACCACACCGTAAATCCAGCGCTCAACTTATCTTGCGCGTACTGTATCTATTGTATATGAGAACTGCTGGGGGTTTACCGGGAAACATAGAGTATTTGGAGACTTTAATGAGTTGTTGGCATGCTGACCATGATAGTTCAATGTTAAGAACAACCGGACGGAGTGGTTCAAATCCCGGCTGTGGTAATGAATGTTTCAGTCTATCAATTCAGAATTAACATTGTTTTGTACACTTGTATAGTACAAAGTTGGGAAAATAAATATTAGACTGAAATGTTCAGTGCTATAACGGGGATTTGAACCTCCTAAGTTCCGGTCTCCGTCCGAATGCTCTAACTAAATTCCGCAACTGACTCTTTAAGTTTTTCGGTAATATATCCAATTCACATACGTTTATGATGCCTTTAAGTACTTGCACGTAACAGTAAACACGTGAGTCAGTTAAGGGATTTAATGAAATGCCGGCATATTGCCATGTTAGACACCGGAACATACGAGGTTCAAATTCTGGTTATGTTTGATTCTACATTTCCAGAATTAACATTATTGAGCAATGTTAACACATAAGTGAAAAAGAGTAATAGTTCCTTTTGGCATTTCTTTGTTTTCGTGCACCGAAATATAGTCAACAGCTACACGCATTTTCAATAACTCCTTCACCGTTAAGTGTCTTCTACATGAAAACTTAACCAGATACATTTTTTCTGAATGTATTTTACGATCTTGACTTAACATCGTATATTTAAGATGCTGACTTTAGTTATAAATGCATATTGTGACTTTGTTTTCCTCAGTCTTCTATAAGCTCTCACTAATGAGATATAGATTAATTTTCCTCGCTAATTCATTTTTTTTTTTCTCGATGAACGCATCTTAATGAAACACCACGACGTTCTACCATTTCATCTGCTGGGTAGTCGAACACAGGTCCCCTCTAATGTCTCGCTGCAGTAGTACCTACTCATTTCACGTCACAAACATTGTTGGAACCTCCCTCGCAGAACGCACTGAATTCTGAGCACTTTATGTCGCACCAGAAGGGTCATGATTTACTCACGGATGCGTTGGTTAATATGGCGCTGAAATTTTCTATACAGTTGTAGAATGTTATGGAGATAGGGGAGATAGGGGGTGGTGGACAAACTCCGTTATCTGTCGGTAACGGTTATGGTGTTTACACTTGATGAGAGCGCTATTCCATCGGGTCTCCTCGGTCGACGTCTTCTAACGATAATGGGGGACAATAACTGAGGACATAACTTATTCCTCGTTCCGAGCAGACCTGTGATATGCCGACCATGATGAGCTCCAGCAGCTTCCCTCTGGGTTGATGGAATGCCTTTTACTGTCTCTCACATGGGTCACAATGTATTGAATCTTCTGGGAGTAGCCTATGAAGGACCTATTCTTTCAGAACACCAGGACTCGCACAGGGACAAATGAGTTAAGAAATGTGAATATTTTTAAGTCACATAATTTATTTCGAACTCCTTACTCTGCTGCATCAGCTATTTCAGAGATATCTATATTATTGATCTGAATGTTTCAATAGCTTTCTTATTGTTAAAGTTCTGTTGTTAATCAGTTGTTTTTCGAAGTGTGGTAGGATCATATACCACTCAATTTTAAATGTCTAGCTATCGATTCTTTTTATACAGCTTGTACGCGAAATGAGTAATGTAACTATTTCTGCAGAGCTTAATTAGAAGATAAAATAAGAACTCCTTAGCATGATGGTAACGCAGCAGTTTACAAAGTGAGGACCTGGTCCGTTAGTCTCTGGAAAGCCAATTGGGAGAAAAGTAGCGACTCCAGGTTGGAAAGACCACATTCATCGGCCAGGAGGGACTCAGGTCCCATCCTACAATACTATACCAATTCATGACACCCGGTATAATTATAAAAGAAAGGCTCGACATTCGACATCAGGCCGTTGTGTCCTGCAGCTTAGAGTTTAGTTCTGAGAGAAAATGAAGCTTTGTAAGGATAATTATAGTAGTAGATAGTTAAATAGAAGAACTTCGTATATAAAATAAACCATAGTGGTAGGAGAAGTTCATGTAAATGTAATGGGTAGGATTGATTCTTGTTCAACTTAGCTTTACAAACACTTGACAGAGTCACTAGCAAATCAGTTTGCTACAGTATACTCTCGGTAATTGCTTTAGATTACTAACGTAACTTTGGCTGTTACTGGAGAGACCGACTTCATTAAGGGTGTAATCTCTAAGGTGTTCAGGTTGGCATGTACTATATTAAGCACACTTCGAGTGCTGCAGGACTTGAGCTTGATGCTGAATCGCGATGGCTAATGTAGTAGCATTTTGTTTTGCATTCCAAAAGATTCTCCGTTACAAACACAAAACTACTATTCATGATTTTCTTAAAGCCGAGCGGTATGATTAACATACAAGATTCTCATTTGCGTTGGATCGGCCATTCCCATAGTTTACTAGGGGAAGAAGGTGGTTTCTCTTTTTACACGTTTCTTCCCCTTATTTATTATAATTTGAATTTCCCCTTTCGTGTTTCATGTAAGTTCAGATAACTGCAGCATCTGTCAATATGGTAACGATCTAACCAAGGATAGTAATGGATAATTAGCACATGGCCAGATCTTACACGGGGGATAGTTCATTAGGTAGGATTCACATGCTTTGCGAGGAGGTTGGGGTTTTCTATCAGGTTTAATTAGATAACAACATACCAAAAACTACAATTTTAGACAAGAAAAGGTTTACTATTTATATAAAGAAAGATACATAGTTGGCCGTACCGGCCGGTTACCTGCCCTCATCCGCTGCGGATACACACGTCCATTCTGGACGTCAGTTGCTAACAGAGAGAGCGAGAAACTAGCTTGCACAAACTTTACTATCAAAAAGAGGGAGGGAGAGTCACGTGACATGACGTCACACATAACTAGTCAAAATAAAATCTAACGTATTATTTAAATTAAACAGTCACTTATGACAATATCAGACAAATGCTTGCTCATACGGAGATGGTAGCCTTCTCTGAGTGGAATGGGTGAAATAACGCTAAAATGAGTCCAGGGTCCATAGAGTTTAGTTACCCGACATTCTTCTTGAAGGATGAGGGAAACCCCTGGAAAAAACCTTACCCAGGTAACTCATCCTGACCGAGATTCGAACTCGGGACCTCTTGAACGTGAGGCAGACTAGCTACCACCACGCTACCGAGGCGGGCCAAATGGATCAAGTTGCCCTCCAGTTCCTCCAGAGTGATCTTCTCTGAGCGGACTGCTGGTCATCAGTATTGGAATTTCAAGACCTCGGCGCTTCCCTTGGTCCACTTGTCTATGGCCTATAGCCTGCTGTGGTCGCTTTAGTTTATCCGTTCCTCTTGGGTACTAAGCACAAAAATTCACGTTCGGTCGAGATACCAGGTGCATCTTTCATTCATAGATTATTCATAGACAAATCCTTTCACAACACTATTTCCTATTTCGTCTAGTTTATTTTGAAGGCATTTTGCTTTGTTGGGTTTGTAGGGGATTGTTTTTACGGCGGAGTTTTCCTAAGCTATTAGCAGTGGCGAGACATGTTTTAATAACATTTCTTCTTGCTTCCTGGAAGGAAACTCATAACCGGGTCGTTTATTTCGCCTCTCTGTTGAGTTTTCGATCCGGAACCAACACCGTCTGTAGTTTTACGAGGTTGTGCGGCAAGCCTGCAATTTCACCAGGAACAGTACTGCTGTTTTCGTCAGTAGTAGATCTACCATACCTTATCTCATGTTAGAAATGCTAATATGACTCTAAACCTATACCTCCCTCTCTTCAGAGAGTGGCGTTTTAGCAATTGAGAGAAAGCTTAGGCTTTAACGGCCGGTGACAATACACTTAATTGGATGTAATGTCTTTAGCAATTGTTACTGAAGGCTAAACACTGATTACCTTGATTCTTGAAGGTTTCATATTTCTTTATTGGTTGGTCCGTAACGTATGGTTGTAGTCAGAACAAAACAACATGTGCAGTTATTTGGAACTCTTTCCTTGCTTGCTTTTTAACTTTGTATAACTGAATTTATCTGTGGATTGAATAACAAATCAGCTCACAAATCACGTAACGAATTCAGCTCTGAGACGTGATTAAGTCAACTTGTCTTACTTTAAAACAGGATTTATTTTACTGACTGACTTGAGATAATAATTCCCATTGTAATGTTGGTAGCATCTTAGTTACGTTTAAAGTTGTCCACCTCAAATTCTTTACAGCTACCATTGTTTCCCCTGTACCTAAGAGAAGGAAGGGGACCTTTTCATTCTGATCGTAAATATTATACCAAACAAAACTTGTTTTTGTGACAAACACCTCTAGACTGTGACAAGCATGGCTTCGAGTTATGGTCTATTTTATAATTAGACTCACATCGCAATTTTTCACAACTAATGATTTTAAATCACGTGAGAGAAACTCGTTTAACTTTACTATTGTGAACAGTCTAATTATAACATGGACCATTCAGCAATTCTACATAATTATCTCATTTCTCAGTTCCTACTTGTATGCACATATGTGTCGGCAGAAGTGAATGTGAGCTGCATACTGCAGAAGGGATAAAATGTTCTGATTTCCTAATTTAGCATTTGAGACAGAGCAGAGTAACACCTTCACCATCTGCAGCAAATAGAAAGTTGAAGATTTTACCAGCAATGACCTATGTTGCAGAGTAGTTTGGTTTTTGTGGTAAACCACCAATTGACCTACTGAACATAATCGTCAATAAATTTAGGATTTATAAAGTCACATTTACGTAATCAGAACAAAAGTAATAAAATAAATTTCGTCTATACATTAAATAGACATTATAAAAATTGTTTTAGAAAGCAGAATAATCACCAAACTATTTACTTTTTCAAAACTGTGGAGGCATTCGAGAAAGACATTCTTGACCATAAAGTTCAATAGCTTCCAGCTGAAATTAACTGTTACATGAATTAAATCCTAGGTACTAATTAACAAATAGAAAAAAAATAGATTCACACAATATTTAAATTTTAAAATTCCACAATTAAATATGGTTTGCAATATTAAAAATGGCAAAATTTGAGTGCTCAATAGGGCCCATGCACATACTGCGGCAAAACACATAGGCACATTAGGTTACCAACTATAACTGCAAGAAATGAATTTTCCATAACGACAGCTTGATCGCTGCACCGACTAAGAGCATTAAAGAATAATCAGATGTGTTGCATATGACTTTCCCTGCTCACTCTTATGCCAATTATGTTTACAGGCACTTATGTTGAACCGCACAAAAAGTTACTCATATTTCCTTATAGATACAATGTAAATGCAGTAGGCTTAACCAAACCTATAAATACCGGATTGCCATGTAATGACATTTTCGGGGAAGACATCTGGTGACTAACCATACAGCCAACGCAAACTCTTGAGTTTTCTGTTCTCTTTGTATTGCCGAGAGAGAAGGGAGGAGAGAGGGAAGAAAGGGGGAAAGGAGAAAAGTGTAGATATTTTAAAATGCAAAAAAAACTGTTTAGTGACATCCACATTTGTTTGTATGAATAAGGTTTTATCTCTCTTGCGGCTTACAAGTTATGAGGGTATTCCCATAAAATTCAAGATGTAAATTTTAACTATCGTTAAAGTTTCTTGGTTAAAGAAATTTTTGAGAAAAATCAAACCTTTCCGATAGTGTATAACGGTACGTGTCCTGGAGGGAACTAGGTGATATTAAATAAAGGCTCACACTATAATCTTAACTAATTTATTTAAAAACTAAACTTACAATTAAAATATTGATAACACGTAAACCCTTTGTATTTTAATAATTCAATAATTAAATCCCATTACCCAATTCGTATGTTTTACTATTTCCCTTATTATCTTTAATTCCTATATCTAAACCTTACATTTAATTAAACTGTTTCAATTTTGATGCCCATCTGATATTCTTAAGTTTCCAAATGTGTTAATAGATTTTGTATTCAAATCAATCCTTGGCAGTAATTCTAGCACAGAAATAAAGCCTCTTTACTCACATATTACATGTAGGATTATGTGTAGGATCTGCATCCTGGTCCCAAGCGACGTGGAGTCGTCTAGCACTTCCACACGAGAATCCGCCCCGAGATTTAGCTCAGGAGGCTTATATAGGACCTGTCAGACAACGCCTTAATGTCGTCATAATCTCCCAAGCAAAGGTGACCATTTCCCGTCACGTAGTCCAGCTTGGGAGAATCCGCCTAACCGCAATTGCTCACCAGCGGAACACAGATGTGAGTAAGCTTCCTTCTGTGTTCTCACAAAACATACTATTTTACAAAGAGACCTTATAACTGTTAGCTTTTTGGTTTTTCATGAAATTGTATATTCGGAGCAGACACCAGACACGTCGGGGTATCAATTGAATGTACAGGATGTTCTCAACCTTTACCTGGGAATGGACGTGTGCTCGGCGGGGCACTATACCCTCCCCACCTTGACATGAGCAATGGGTACAGGAGTACCGATTGCGAACCTCTCAATTAGCTTGGTGAGTACTCATTTCTTTCAATTCTTTTGCAAATTGTAAATAAGACAATAATTTTCTTTTTCTTAAGAAATTTTGGATTGTCTATATAAATATTTGTTTTTGTTTCAGATGTCTGGGCAACGTCTAACTATGTAAGTATCTTCCCTTAAACTAGTTACAATGACAATACAATATTTTAGTATAGTGTGAGATGTGTTACATAAATTCCTTTGTGTCAACTTGTTTGGTGTGTGATTTTGTGAGGGTTCACCCTCAGTATAGTGAACTCGTTGTAGCAAAACAAACTGTTGGTTCTTTCTTATCACTTTCTTCTTCTCGCGTCGTGGGATCTGTGGTTGTAGTTCTTCCCACGAGTTGTTCTCCTTCCTCAGCTTCCTTAGCGTCTCGGATTCTGGTCGAAGATTTGCTCCTGCGCGATAACAGCTTCCGTTGCAGTAGCAGACGAGGGCACCAATACCTTTTGGTGATCCCTAGTACCAAGGCGATACCCAATACTGCCAGTAGTAACCCGATACCAATCCAGAAGTGAGAAGGAGCCTCTTGTTGCTGGTTCAGTGACTCGCGTGCCTCATGCACGCTGTTGGCGAGCTGATGTAGTGAAACCTGCGGCGGTCGATCGTCAATCCGGATCTCGGTTTGAAGGTCTTCCAGCTTCCTCAGGTCCAGTGGATGTCGATTGGGGTTCGACAGGTTGTGCTTCTCCGCCGGCGACAGCAGGCTGCTGATATCAGGAACCACGATAGCTTCTTCTTCCAGATTGAGCTGCGTCTCTCCGACGATAGCCGGTAGTAGCGTCATCGTATCGGAGTGGTAATGGCAATCGAGGTCATCAGTCAGTAACCCAGTTGCGTGGAGGATCAGTGGCCTGAAACGTGTCTCTCGACCAAAACAGGTTTTAGCGATCTTTAGAGGTTTAGATACTGAATAAACCCAATAATTCTTCTTTTGGGTTTTTACATGGTACCAGACAGGTGGGAAATCAGGTCTTAGGATGACTCTTTTACATAAGGTGTGGACATTTTCTTCTTGCCCAAAGAATAAAGAGGATATGCATGTTGGGGAGGTAGAGGAGTACAGGGCAAATTCCGCTGGGCATACGGAAATGGTTCCGGATTTGCAAGAGTTAAGGTGGGACTCTGTGAGTAAGGCATATTTCTGCCTGTCACTAGATACTGCCAGGTACGGAATTGATGTATGTATAGTTATGTATTTCCCTACCTCCTCCAATTTTGTTGGTAACGGCAACACCCTGTATAAATCAAGTGTTCGATCAGCTCCCTTCAGAGGAACCCGAATTAGAATTCTGATTGCCGCTGGCATCGAATATGCTGTAACGTCACATAGTTTGTAATATGCGTGCATATCTGATAACTCGGCCCCTGCCAAAAGTGAAGTTCCCAAGGGAAGCTTAAGTCCCACAGTTTGCAAAATCTGTGACAGATTTCTAGGCGGCACAATAGCTGCGCTAAGCCTCCCTGTGGCAATTACGTCTAAACCTTCCTGAAGTTGTATCAATTGTTGTTGCAAATTTAGTGTAAACAATGAAAGTTCCCTTATCACTGACGATATTCTAAACTGATTTGTTACCCAAATTTTAAATTCGTCCACATCATTCTCTATGACTTCCCCATGACGAGTGATCTGTTTGATTTCATTCACTAGCTCATCGGTTAAACCCTTTAATATTTCAGTGTTGTGGGTAGTTCGTCCATCTAATTCCTTAATGTATGTGAACTGATCTTCGGCTACATGAACTAGCTTAGCAGTCGTAGTTGCATATTTCGCGATCTGCTGATGTACTTTGTTTATTTCCGCTCTGTCGGGAGTACCAAACAAAACTTTTAACACCGATCCGCCTACATCGATAGCTCCACGTTTCCTCCTGACATCTTTAGCAGGTAAGTACTGCTCTATATTTCCCATCTCATTTTTCAACAATTCATATACCCTTTCAAGTCTTGTAATTTCGTCCCAATCTATTTGATTGCCTGTATAATTAAATCTGTGCTCATCCAACTTTCGAAAAAGATCGGTTATTTTGGTTATAGCGTTTACATAACGCTGGATAGGCACGTCGATGCTAATAGTCCATCGACTGCCAGTGACTAGTATTGTCTCCTGATAGGCGAAGATCACCCCTTTTGTCATAAGAGGTCCTTCGGGTGAGACATCTAATGGGTCTCGGTCATTACCACGTTTTGCCAAAACGCAACCTGAAAAAGCCAAAATTAATACGAATTAGATTCGTTCGCGCCATCTTGTATAGTACGCTGTTACTTCTCTAGCATTTTTGTCTTGCCCATTATGGCTCATATTTCCTACATTATTTTCTACGCATTCGCCGGTTACTGACTCTTCTCGTACATTACTAGTGGATGGTTCGTCCGGGTTTCGACCTCGCGACCTTAAGTCCCATGGCAACTTTGCGGGTCGTTCTGCCTGATTTCTCCCTTTATTCCCCTTATATCTCCACGTTGGATCTCTACGTTCCTCATCTATTTGAGGTAAATTTATTTCTTCGTCGCTTTCATTATTATTTCCATTCAAAGTTTCTACACAATTTTCATCTCTTGTGGGGTTTTCAGCTGCAATATCTTCGCTCACAAAGCTTGTACCAGTTATCACTTCCGGCCAGGCATCCGCCGTGGCCTCTACTTCCTGCCTCCCACTAGCATGACATTTCTTCAATCTGTTTATATGCACGCAAATTGTTCTGCCCGTTTCCAGTTGCAGCTTATAGCTTAAGGGGGTAAGTTTCTCTACAATACGATACGGTCCGCCGTATCTTGCAGCTAATTTTCTATTTGCCTTCTTTCCTATGTATGGCTTGTCCAAGTAAACGTAATCTCCGACTTCAAACTCTATATTAGATGCTTTTTTATCATAATGTTGCTTTTGTTTAAATTTGCTTTCTAGTATGTGGTGATACGTATTGTTGTATGCCTCACTCAATCTTTGTTTCATAGCTTCGAGGTGTTCCTCAGCACTACTGAGCTCTGTTTGGCTAACCTTAGGTTCGAGTTCCATCATTGTTGGCAATCTCATTTCTCTCGCGTAAAGTAAATAAAAAGGACTGTAAGTCGTTACTGCATGTGGTGCAGATCGATACGCCATCAGCGTGAACGGCACCATCCGGTCCCATTCGTCTCCATGTTCAGTTATAATCATGGACAGAGAATCATTTAAGTATCTATGATATCTTTCAATCGCGGAATTTGATTGCGGGTGCAATGGGCTACTATTTACGTGTTTTACACGGAATATCTTGCAAATTTCTGTAAATAGTGCTGATTGAAAATTCGTTCCCTGATCTGATAAGATTTTCTCTGGTGACCCATACCTACAGTAAATTTCTGTTACCAATGCTCGTGCTACTGTATTAGCGGTTTGGTCTGGTATAGGTATTGCTTCCGGATACTTCGTAAAGTGATCGATTGCAGTGAGAAGATATTTATTTCCAGCTTTTGTGATATTCAAAGGTCCCGTAATGTCAATCGAAATTACTTGAAATGGTCTAGTTGCAGTCTCTGAGATACCCAATGGTGCAACGTGTTTTCTCGTGACTTTTCTTTTAGCACATGTTTCACATCTTTGTACATAACATTTCACATCTTCTCTCAGTGAGGGCCAAAAATATCGTTTTTCCAGTACTGCTTGGGTTCTTTTAGCGCCTTGATGTGCGCTATACGTCGTATCATGGTGCATCGAAATTATTTCGTTCACCATTTCTCTTGGTACAACTAGTTTCGGGTTTTGGTTACACCCTGTATACAGCACACCTTCCTCGTCCAGAAAAACTTCATGATTTAAGCCTGATTGATATTCTGTAATCAGTTGGTGACAATATTCATCTAATTGTTGCTGCCTTTTCAGATTATACGTCGAGGATGGCCAGTGAGCAGACTCCGCCGCCCTCTCCTCCTGTGACCGGTCAAGATGAACAACCGCAAGAGGTGCTTCCGGAGACTCGCCCAGTGTCTCCAACCGTGATAACGCATCAGGTACGATATTTGCTTTACCTGGCCTATGGTTAACTGTGAACTCGTACTCACTCAGTGCCAACATCCATCTCGTTAGTCTTGCACTTAGAGGATTCTTTGTAGTAAGCAGCCATGTAAGAGCTTTATGGTCTGTGTAGATAGTAAATTTGTGCCCGAAAAGGAACATTCTAAATTTCTTTACACCAAACACAACGCTAAGTAATTCCTTTTCTGTTGTAGTGTAATTTTGCTCGGCTGACGTTAACAATCTGCTTACAAAGCCTAGAGGTTTATCTAAATTGTCACATTCTTGACTTAATACAGCCGAAATTCCTATATTTGACGCGTCACATGCCAACACAAATGGCTTTTCAAAATCAGGGTGTGCTAACAATGTTTGTCTTGTTAAAGCATTCTTAAGAGTAACGAACGCTTGCTCTGCTTCTTCGTTCCAAACAAATTTTTGATTTTTCTTCGTCAACTGAGTTAATGGTTTGCTTATCATTGAAAATTCCGGTATGAAGGCCCTGTAGTAGCCTATCGCGCCAAGAAATGATCTCACTTGTTTTACGGTGCTTGGTCTTGCTAACTTTTTAATCGCCTCAACCTTTGAGTAATCTGGTTTTATTCCTAGCGCACTAACAGTATGACCAACATAAATTACCTCTCTTTGTGCAAATTGACATTTATCTATACCAGGCTTTAAATTGGCTTCTTTCAATTTTTCAAATACCTGCCGTAAATTGCAAGCATGTTCTTCTATGTCCTTGCCGATTATGAGTATATCATCCATGTACACCAAACAGGTTAGTCCCTTAAGATTACCTAATACCAAGTCTATCGCTTTAGACCACGTGATTGGAGCCGAAACCAATCCGTACGGGAGTCTTATATATTGAAATGAGCCTAAACTCGAAGTGAAGGCTGTCTTAGGCCTATCTGCTTCCTTTACCTTGATGGCATGATATGCAGAATCAATGTCGACAATTGAGAAATACGTATTACCAGAAAGCATGGATAAATTTTCCCTTATATCCGGCATCGGCCAGGTCGGCACTTTTGTTACGGCGTTTAAACGCCTGTAATCTACACACAATCTATACTTAACTACTCCATTCACTGCCTTTTTCGGGACAAATAAACACGGGCTTGCCCAATCCGACTTCGTGTGTTCGATAATCTTCTTTTCTAACATTTCTTGGATTTGTCTCTGTAACTCGTCCTTTAACGCAAATGGCACCCTGTATGGTCTCAATCTTATGGGTTTCGCATCCCCTGTGTCAATTTCATGTTCGACTACTGTCGTACATGGTAATTCTCCTGAAGGTTCGTCCAAATACAATGGTACAAAATCATAGAGCACCCTTAACATAATTTCTCTCTCTCTCGGCGCTAGATGCTTTACCTTCTCTTCTATCACTCTGTAAATCTCATCAATTTCGGTTGTCTTTCTAAAATCTGCATTTTGTCGCTTCTCCTTCAACTGTGGCTTCGTAACTCGTAACATGTGCATATCACTGGTAGTAGCTATCTCTTCTTCACATAAAATACAACTCATTACTTCGCATTTAGGTTCAGGGTTCATGACTCCCACAAACCTGCCGACTGCCTGTACATCGGACTTTTGGCGCGCGGGGCTTACCTCTCTCTCTTTTCCCCTCAGATACTCACTTTCACTGCGACACAAGGTTCCCCCATCATTCCGGATATGATCAGGTTTCCCTTTAAATGTAATCGCGTCATTGGGCTGCTGATATTTGCCTCCTTGCGAAATATCAGGCGCTGGCCAGCGTCTCTCAAGCCCTGGGAAGACGAGCTTCCGCCCTTTTTGACCTGCCAGCTTACCGCCGGCCTGCCATTCCCCTTCTACCCCTCCTCCAGAGGTAGGATAATTGCCCGCTGAGTATGGCACATCACCACACCCCTTCTGCACGTCCGGCATAACCGCGCCCCATTTTCCATCGAGATCACCATGTCTCGATCTTCGGACTGCAGGTTCACAAGTCTGAACATATCGAGGATCCTCATATTGTGCGTAAAATGCCCTACACACTTTACACATCGCTACTTCTGCGTCCCTGGGTCTAGTATATAGCGTACTATTACTTCTCATCCAGTCGTCATACTCTGTAGCTCTGCCTAGCTCCATCCCTTTTCTTAATGGTACACTCGTTGTTCCCATATTCAATACCTTCATTATACAATATTTGGCGTCCTTACACAACCTGTCATTACTCCTCTTCAACCACGCTATCTCATTTCCGTCCTCCGCCGTAAGGACTCTGGACACAACTCTTGCCACATAAAATTTATCAACTTCAACTTCAACAGGCTCTACATACACTTCGAGGGGAAAAGTTCCTTTTGCAACTCGGTGCAAACGAGTGAGTATCTGGTTTTCCGTCTGGGGTAAAATTACGATGTTCTCGGCCAGTACCACATTCCATTTCCACTCATTCTCGACTTCATCTACGTGAGCATTCTCTACTTCTTCCTCGTGCTCTCCATTATTTATATTTTCTAAGTGTGCTCTTCCCATCATGCGACTAGGAACCATCAGTGGAGTGATCAGGTCCACCCGCGGTCCTTGTCCAGGATCTAACTGCGATATGAGGTTAACTGAGCCGTATTTAGTTTCCATCCTCCCATGACGTATATCAATTATTGCTTCAACAAAATCCAAAAAATCCATACCCAATATGCCATCATATCTTTTGAATTTTAGGGGCACTACACAAAACTCATGACATATCAGAGTGGGAATGTCTCCGATTGTGAACCAAACCTTCTGTTCACCTATAATTTCAAACTGTGCACCAGTAACACTTATTCCTGAGAACTTTGCCCTTTCTAATTCTCCTTCTACTGCACCATGTTTTATAGCCGAGAAACTAGCTCCTGTGTCCACTAACATACACGAGGGCGTGTCACCCCCTAAATCTACTTCTAGTAGTAGCTCCTTGAATTGCGTGTCGTATGAGATGACGGGAAACGATTCTGGCCTTGAGCTGCCGAATTCCCGTTTTTCGACAAGCCTGTCCCGTTTCCCTGCGGTCGTTGCCATGTACATTGTTTTGAAATATGACCCGGCATGTTGCATTTAAAACATCTGTTGTTTTCCAGCGGAGTGGAAAATGTGACGTGCCTGCGGTTAGCACTTCCTCTGGCAGTCATCTGTTTAGGGCGAGTGTCGTTATCTCTCCCTTGACCTTGCCCTTGTCCCACAGGTTGTCCCCTGCCAGGGTTGTATAAAGTTTTTGATTTACTTCTGCAATCCTTAGCCAGATGTCCTTTCCTATTACAATTGAAACACGCCTTGTCCGTGCGCATCATGAACACCTTCTTCTCCTGAGCGCTCACATGTGACCCACTTCCTGAATGACCCCTTTGTTTTTCTGCGTTTTCTACGGTGGTCGCTATCCTAATCGCTGTTGTAAACGTATTTGGCATTTGATATCTAACTTGTTGGCCTATGACACCCCTCAGCCCATTCATGAAGGCCGCTAGCAGCCTCCGTTCTGCCTCCTCATTGAGGGTTTTCTGCACCACTGCATCATCTACGATTTTGATCGTTTTATGACACAGTTGCCTACACCGGTCAGCAAACACTTCCACACTTTCGTCTGACTTCTGGGTGGCGTCTTGCAGCGCGGTGTAATGATATTGCGCAGGCAATTTGTCCGTGAAGCGGTCAATAAGTGCCTTCTTAAAGTCATCCCATGTCACGTCATCACCCTTTAAATCTGACCTACCTCTAAAAAAGTGCAACGCAGATCCTGCCAATTTTGCGCGAGCTATATTGAGTTGATCTACTTTAGTCCAATTGCCCACTACTGCCATTTGTTCAATGTTATTAATAAAATCTTTAACCGGTCGCCCCTTAGGATCCCCGGTGTATTCCTTTATCACGTTGGCAACGCTGACATCCTTGATTTTAGCAGCCGTGAGGCGAGCTAATTTTTCCTCAAGATCCTTTAACTTATCTTCCATTGTTGCCATTGTGTGAAATTTTGTTTTTCTCTTCCTCTTCTAGCCACGTCCACTGGAGAGAACAGAGAGCCGGCCGCTGGGTGAGGCCCTGCAACAGATCCGGGACAGCCACCAACGGGCGCTACGTGCGGCGGCGACAACGGCGGCGGCACGTATGAGAGCCGACCAATACCCTACACTGAGGGCGCGTCTTCGCCACCCGTTGTCTCCCAAGGATCAGAACCAAAAATTTCCCTGAATTGGACTCTGACTGCTAACCTCAAAATTTGTGGTTTTTTTTTTGTGTAAAACGTATCCCTTTAGGCTATGGCGCCGCTGGATTTGTAAGATGTATATCCCTTAGGCTATGGAGCCGCTGGATTTATAAGATGTATATTCCCCTTAGGCTATGGAATGCAGCTGGACACCCGACACAATAAACCAGTACCTGAGAGCTTGAATACGTCTACTTTATTGACCTACGCACTTCCGTAGCGACACCACCACCCTTTGGAAATCTGGACACCCTTTTCCCTTCCGGTGTTCCTACCCTTTGTTGTAGCAACACCTCACCTGAGGCATAGTCATACAGGAAGTCAGTTCTTTCAATTTCCAGAACTTCGTAATCACAACCTGGGTCAATGTGGCGCTTCAAGATGCGAGTCTCAACATCAAACGTCACAGTTCCGTGTCCGTTATGGTGAGTATAAATCTTATACGATGGACAAGGAAACCCCTTAAGTTTACCCTTAATGGCGATTTCTATACGAGAGTCAGTAATCAGTCCTGCAAACTTATTTCTATGTCTCTCTAACAAAGACACATCAAACTTAGTGTATTTCTGAAAAAAATTTGTGATCAAAGTAAAAGCGTACTCGTCTGAATGTTTCAATGCCAAAGCACTAGTTGTCGCAACTACATGCACATACACAATTGTAAAAGTAACAGGTTTAATCTTCTGCTCGCAGCGAAAAATACACCTAAACATGTTCCATATGACACCTAATATAACACCTAGTTCAAATTTAATTACATCCCTAGGGTTCGAGAATCCCTTAGAATTCTTACTCGACCAATAATATTCCAATATATTGATTTTTCTATCCCACCGCTGCCACCAATCTATAACGGTACGTGTCCTGGAGGGAACTAGGTGATATTAAATAAAGGCTCACACTATAATCTTAACTAATTTATTTAAAAACTAAACTTACAATTAAAATATTGATAACACGTAAACCCTTTGTATTTTAATAATTCAATAATTAAATCCCATTACCCAATTCGTATGTTTTACTATTTCCCTTATTATCTTTAATTCCTATATCTAAACCTTACATTTAATTAAACTGTTTCAATTTTGATGCCCATCTGATATTCTTAAGTTTCCAAATGTGTTAATAGATTTTGTATTCAAATCAATCCTTGGCAGTAATTCTAGCACAGAAATAAAGCCTCTTTACTCACATATTACATGTAGGATTATGTGTAGGATCTGCATCCTGGTCCCAAGCGACGTGGAGTCGTCTAGCACTTCCACACGAGAATCCGCCCCGAGATTTAGCTCAGGAGGCTTATATAGGACCTGTCAGACAACGCCTTAATGTCGTCATAATCTCCCAAGCAAAGGTGACCATTTCCCGTCACGTAGTCCAGCTTGGGAGAATCCGCCTAACCGCAATTGCTCACCAGCGGAACACAGATGTGAGTAAGCTTCCTTCTGTGTTCTCACAAAACATACTATTTTACAAAGAGACCTTATAACTGTTAGCTTTTTGGTTTTTCATGAAATTGTATATTCGGAGCAGACACCAGACACGTCGGGGTATCAATTGAATGTACAGGATGTTCTCAACCTTTACCTGGGAATGGACGTGTGCTCGGCGGGGCACTATAAGTGCTTCACGTAAAGGATAAGTTAGTCCGCACTGAGGGCGTATTCGTTCAGAATCTTGGTTTTGCTTTCCTTGGACATGCTGTCTCAAATACCAATACACATTTTAAGGAACTTCTGAGCTACATTGTTCACAGGCACATAGAGAACTTTCTCTGAAACTGGTAATTTCTGTTCATGGGGGCTGGACTGGAATACACTACGGAAGGGATTCGTCACGGAGGTCCAAACTTGATCTTTGTACCTATGCCCCAAATGGGACATCCCTGGGAGGAAAGATGAGGCGAGATGAGACAGAGGCACGACAATGAAGAGGGTAGGGCCCCTACCTTTTTCCAATTGGAAATCCCAGGCAGGCCAGAGCAACCGGCATCCAACCTACTGTGGTGCGGAAAAGTCTGCACAGCCCGGGTTCGGAGACCGTCGTACCGGAGGAGGAATGTGACAGTATATCATGCACCATGCAACGTCGAGGCTCCTTCCGACACTTTTACCCTGGAAGACACTTTCAACCTGGAAGATAATTTTACCCTGGAAGACACTTTCAACCTGGAAGATAATTTCGCCCTGGAAGACACTTTCGCCCTGGAAGACACTTTCGCCCTGGAAGACACTTTCGCCCTGGAAGACACTTTCAACCTGGAAGATAATTTTGCCCTGGAAGACACTTTCAACTTGAAAGATAATTTTGCCCTGGAAGACACTTTCGCCCTGGAAGACACTTTCGCCCTGGAAGACACTTTCGCCCTGGAAGACACTTTCGCCCTGGAAGACACTTTCGCCCTGGAAGACACTTTCGCCCTGGAAGACACTTTCGCCCTGGAAGACACTTTCGCCCTGGAAGACACTTTCGCCCTGGAAGACACTTTCGCCCTGGAAGACACTTTTGCCCTGGAAGACACTTTTGCCCTGGAAGACACTTTTGCCCTGGAAGACACTTTTGCCCTGGAAGACACTTTTGCCCTGGAAGACACTTTTGCCCTGGAAGACACTTTTGCCCTGGAAGACACCTTTGCCCTGGAAGACACTTTTACCCTGGAGCACGCTTTTACCCTGGAAGACACTTCTACTCCCGAAAAAAGAACCATGGGATTTCCGAATGCGGGCCAAAGAGGAAACCGCTTGAGCCAATCCGCTCAGTGTTTATGGGGAGCTCAAAACATGTATTTCTGGTAAACTTTTGACATGAATTTTTGGGTAGAATGCAGAATTTCTCCTTACTATAGCAGATAAGATACGAGTAATTAAGACTTTGTAAAGTTATATATATTTGACGTGTTTGTGTAAAACCTACTTCATATATCTTGTTGCACCAATTTATATTGTTTCACAGTTGTCACCAGTTGTGCTTTGTTTTCCGTTTGTACTTTTGTAATAATCAGACGTACACTTCATTTAGTACTTATTAACAAGAATGTGAAAAACAAGGGACTAGCTCCAAGAATTCTATTGCAATTTTAGTTCAGAGATGAACATGGGATTTACAACAAATGTTTTATTCTGTTGCAGGTTACATTTCCATGGAAGAATTCTCGGACGCTGCAGCTCTATTGGAGCAACATATGCAGAACCCTATTCCTCCAGATCAGCTGGTAGACATTTGCCGGAGCATGGATATCAACAAGGATGGAATGGTGGACCTTAACGAGTTCCTTGAAACCTTTCGTCTTGTGGACATGGACCGTGAACACTGGGAGAATGAAGATCAGGATGGTGGTGATGATTCATCTCCAGATGAAGAGGCTCCTACCAAAGGAGACTAGAATCATAAAATTGTATAGAAATGATCATACAGCAGACCCCTAACGGGCAACAGTTGTTGGGACAATAGTTAATTCACGAATTAAATTCATGTTTTTTAACTTTTAACCGCTGCAGACTTTGACTCTACACTTTGCCAACAAACATTATTTCATTTCGTCTTTTCCAATCTACAATTTTCCCAATTAGAAAATTGCGCAACTGCCGTTATGTTGATATCTAGTTATGCCAAATTACCAAATATTGAAACTTTACTGCGAAATTTTTTGACAGTTTTAAGATTTACTAAGTCCAGGCATCTGCAACTAAGCCGACGATTCATAGATTCCCTGTAGTAGATACATCTTATCGAGAAAAAAAAACTGAAAGGATTTTTTTTTATTTTATAAATCATACTGATAGATACATAACAGGTCGAAAATCCTTACCAAGAGAATTCGCCTAAGGAGATTAAAACATTTTCCCTCAAAATTACTTGGAAGACGAAGATACTGAAATATTTCAAGAATTATGGTATTTTGTTCTGAAAGTTTCTTGTACTCGAGTGTGTTTTACCGGAGTATAAAATAACTGGGGGAGGTGAATTCTGCAGAATGTCATTTATTGAAATCTTGATTATTATCGTTAAAGACAAAACATTAACAATCGTACACTACTAAAACGCCCTCATTAATGGTGTTACTTTGCTTGTTCAGCATGATAAAACAGAATGTACATCTAGTTTGTGGTTGGCTCATCGCTCAGTCGATAACTGAGATAAAAGTGCATGGTGTACATTTTGAATTTATTTGAAATATATATAAAACAGTTGAATAAGTAGAAAACATAATTTAAAAGCAATGCATCGATAGAAGCTAAAACATAATGTGGAAAATAACTTGCGTCCACTAATGCAAAAATAAATAACAAAATTACAGACAGTATGCGTCTTAAGGTATGTTTTCAGATGTTTTGCGGTATCAAATGGCTAATTTTACTCATAATTAAAAACTAATAACATTAGGTGACAAACAAAACCAGACACCAGTGACTAATAGAGACAGCAAATCAGCAGCGCCGCTTTCTTTTTCATTGGCTTTATAGGATTTGGTCTGTTGAATATTTGATTTTTTTTTCTATTCCTGTCCAACTTCTGCTGTTTTCTTCAATTTATTAACTTCGATTTTCCATAAATCTGATCATCTTATCATTGATTTCCCTTTCGTTTTTCTTCTGGAGTTCAACCTCCCTTTTCATTTTCCTTTTGTTGCCCTATTTTCCTCTGTTCTCTACACATCGTCAGCCATCATATATTTTTATGCTTTTATAAGCCTTATAATATCTTCTTTCTCTACTTTTTCCGAATTCATAGATCTGTCTTATTCATCGATCTCATTCACTGACTGGACCATAAATTCTTCTCAATATCCCCTCCCCTCTATTCGTCTCAATATTCCTTGGTCTTTAACTGTCGTAGTCCATGTTTCTACAGGATAGCTTACATTATATTTCCTCTACTGGAGCAAACCGAATTTATTAGAAATCCGTTTAGAACAGCAATTCCCTAACTTTCCCAAGTGGCGACTCTCGTTATTAGTTCTGCTATTACGACAAATTCTTTGCAATCAGTATTCATTTTTCCTCAACTCACTGTGTTTAATGAATCAGAATTATGAAAATAAATAAAATTTAAATGTTTGACGTAAACAAGAATACGAATATAGGTTTGAGATATTAGTTACCTTCATCAAACTTTCATTATAAGAATTCTTAAATTCCAGGCATGTTTAAAAAGTGTAAATAGCCAGTAAAATGTTCTGAAGACAATGCAGAAGAAGATAAACGAAACTAAGAGTGAAAATCATGCTGATAATACCAGAAGTAAACACAATTTCACTTTTGAAGCTCTTAACACCTAAATAATTTGCTTACTTAACATAATATGCATGTGACATTACCATACAATTTAGAAGACTTACGAAACATAATATGCATGTGACATTACCATACAATTTAGAAGACTTACTAAACATAATATGCATGTAACATTACCATACAATTTAGAAGACTTACGAAACATAATATGCATGTGACATTACCATACAATTTAGAAGACTTACGAAACATAATATGCATGTGACATTACCATACAATTTAGAAGACTTACGAAACATAATATGCATGTAACATTACCATACAATTTAGAAGACTTACGAAACATAATATACATGTGACATTACCATACAATTTAGAAGACTTATGTAACATAATATTTGTGTGACATTACCATACAATTTAGAAGACTTACGAAACATAATATGCATGTAACATTACCATACAATTTAGTATTTCTTCTTCAACTTCTTGTACCACACTATCTGAAGAAACCTCTTCATAATCTTTTTCGAGTGCTGCAGTGAATTCTGTTTCCTCCATACCCTCATTAACATACCAGTGCACATCAAATCTCAACAAATTACACGTAACTGTAAAAGCGTGATAAGTTATAAGGCTCCACAGGTAAATTAAAAAGGCATCGTGTCTTCTGTTGATGTTAAGTAGTATTTGGATTAATGTACATCTTTAATAAAATAATGGAAGGTGGAAAGTTTAATATGGTCTGAAACATTGAATACCACAGTCAGGACACATCTTCATCTTTAAGCTAGGTGCTTCATGGCTTCAAATTTTTCAAATATGATTGAGCTCTCAAACTTGGTGTCTACACTGATAATAATTTTAAAGAAAGTTATAAAGTCTACGAGTAATTTAAAGTAACATACTTATATCGACAGTATTGAAACATGTTGCAAGTTATTTGTAATTCTTTTGTTTAACATTCATGCGTTTAATTTTTCTTTGAATAGACTGTCTGTCCCGTTTGCGAATCAGTCTCCGAGTTTGGAAATACTTCGGTTCGGTATTCATCAAAGCGCAGAACGTTTTACAGAATTCTCAGTAAATTATACAATAAATATCAACTCCAATGTTACAAACTATAATGTGTTACGTTAATATTAATCCCTCTATATATTATTGTATACCTTTGCATTGGTCCCTCAGATTGTTCTTGGAAGAGCTTGTGTTTGTGCTCATTTTAGCTGAGATAAACATTTGAATTACATATTTCGTTAAAGTACAAGGGGGATAGAGGAAAGATTTAAAAGATAATCGATATGTTGGTTGAGCTATAAATTCCATATATTATCCCTGGCTCTGAATCACCAGAGCACTATTAATATTTTTAAAAATTAACATCGGAATTGCCAAATATCACAAAAAAAATTTTAAAACCAGTTGTGGATTTTAAAGAATTAACATTTTTAGTTGGTACGATTTTGTCTGTCTTTTATCTTTTGTATAGAATTCTACGGCATTCCTGCGAATGAAGAGAGGTAAAAGACTCTTCCCAAAAAATCTAGATGGACGTTTTATTTGCCGTTTAAAAGACATATTAAACGTAGACTAAAAAAACAACGTTAAGTCCTATCAGACGATGAATAAAGTGATGCTCAAATGAACCCAGGATCCGTAGAGCTTAATGTTACGGAGTATCATCTTTCAGAATAAGAATAAGCCCCGGAAAATATCTTATCCAGAAAACCGATCCTGAGCGATTTTTGAACGTAAGGTAAACACACTATCATCTGCGCTACAGAGGTGAACCTAAGCGTAGAACATCCTCATAAGTCATTAATCATTTAGGAGAAAACGGAATATTTCGAAAAGTCTTCCAGATGAAAAAGTTGAATACCAAGTAAAGTATTTATTAAACATAACATGCATGCCGATTTCTAAAGTGCTTCCCTTTTTATAGATTGAGGGAGCCTAAAACTATCTATTTTCGGTAAAAGTGAGTATCCAAATTTTAGAAGAATATATATATATATATACTCTATTTGGTGTAAGTACACAGTAAGTTAAATAAAAATTAGGAATTATCCATAGTCCAAGCTATATCTTCATCCTTTCTAGAACTGTCAGTTAAGAACATATTTGTAAAAAACTGAAGCCACTGACAGTGAAGCAATCCAAGTACTGTGAATAACTAAAACACTTAGTAAAAAAACTTCACTTAACTGAACAAAGAATATGTTTGCCAGGTTCGAAGAATAGAGTTTGAGCACTAGAAGTTTTCCCCTTTTACCACCCTTCCGTACGTACGTCCATTTGCTTTCCTAGCATCTGTTACGCAATAAAGCAAGTTTTCATATTCCAGCTTGTAGTATTTGAGAGCAAAGGCGTAATATACTTATCTGAAATTCAGATCAAAAGAAATCGGAAGTTATATATGAGAGTGCAGTGAATGTTTCTTCAAAAATGTCACTAGTTACAACGAGGATAAAACGAGCATTTCTTAACTTAAAGTCAAAATATGGGGCGAGAAGGTACTCGTACACCAGTAAAATTATGCGTTTTAAATGTTCTATACACCTGTTGATCTTCGTTTTCAGCAGTTTTTCTGTTTCTTAAAGCTTAGATCCGTATGTTTAAAAATGCATTCTGGATTCAAAGAAATATTTCTGATAAGAATAATTGCCCAAATTAAAAAAGAAAGTTAATCTATGACAGTGGTGCTCTAAGTGCTGGATTTAAACCCTTGCAAAGGTAGTACAGTCAGTGTAAAAAGTGTTCGTACACCTATATTGCTTTGAATGGGTTTTAAGAAATATGTAACTTACAAGACGCCAATCCAAAACACTTATTTGCACAAGTACACAAACAGAACCGCAATGTGATGTGTATTTCCAATAAAGGAGGATTAAATAGAATGGGACATAACCAAAGAAAACAAGAGCGCTAGTGGAATCAATGCCGCGGAGACTGGAGACAATTACAAAAACAAAAGGAAAGCCCACCAAATATTGAATGATGGTATACATTATAAAAATGTTATTGAAATAATAGGTGCACGATCACTTTTTGTGCGAAATAATAAGCACATGTTTTATTTTAAGAAGAAGTAATTTATTTATGTTTTGTTATCTAAAATATTACCAAATACAACATAAATGCTTTACTGGACATGATTAATTTACTTATAAATTTGCCAAATATCCCATTCCGGTTTCTCCAAGAATCTTAGTGTAATTTCTTATGTGTACGAACCCTTTTTACACTGACTGTATATGCTAGGCCAGGGGTGCTCAATTGTACAGCACATGCTTCCCTTCCCTACGCCAGTGACCAAGGCAGCTAGAGACAGAGACAGCAGTCAGAGGCGTTGCTACTAACGTTTAGTATATCTTTGTTCTAGGTGAAGCCAGATACAAAAACTGGATGAAATGAAGGCATCTGTTACATATATGTTGAAAATGTGGTACAGCTTACTTAGAAACTGGTGGAACTTATTGAAAAAAAAATATGAAGTCGGACTTATCAAGCAAAGCTTGCTAGTTGCTGCAAAGGAATTTTGTCCCGATTTAGTCGATTTATTTGCATCAGTCAGTACAGTAGCGAGACGCATAGAAGAATTGGGTTGTGATTTGGAAAGGCAAATAAAGGACAAAATAAGGTCATTAACATGTTTTACTCTAGCCCTGCACGATTCGGTGGACAGATCTGACGAGGCGCGGTTAACTGCATTTCTGAGGGGAGTTGATAATGAATTAAATATCTTATTAATGTGAAGGATAATTGGTATTTCTCTTGCTTGCGTTCTGTGTTCACAATAAACGTCATACTTCTGGAAAAGTATGCAGAACTTCTAAAGCAACTACATGGCACATTCCATTCGTAATTTGAAGATATAAAAACATTTGAGACAAATATCCAATTATTTTGCACTCCTTTGAAGTTTTCAAGTAGTAATGCCCCACACGAGCTACAAATGGAACTACTTCTACTGCAAAATTCCACGACAGTAAAATGTTCTGAGAAGGAAGGATGGGAATTATTCAAATCCTTGCCCTATAGTTATTATCAGATATTACGTTTGTTTGCATCTAATTTAATGACAGTCTCGGGCTTAACATATATCTGCGAACAAACCTTTTCAAAGATGAACTACTTATATTAAAAGTGATTATCGCAGCAAGATCAGAGACGATCACCTTGCTTATCTGTTGAGACTGTGCACTTCATCTTTTGCACCACATATGGCAGACCTTGTAACACATAACTTGTGCCACGGAAGTCATCCTAAGAAACATTACATTAGTTAATAAGGAGTAAACTATGAGTGCGAACGCTTATGATTTGCTATAGCGATGTTCCGCCACTGGAACTCAGTAACCACAGGTAAACGCGTGATTCTATCGTAGCGAGTGGAAAGAGGTGATTTCAACCTCCCCTTTCCTGCTTTAATTGAGCACCCTAGTGCTAGGTAGAAAGCCTATCAGATTTTAGAAGAGTAGTGGAATTAGATCTGAGCATTTCTATGTAATATTAAGTACTAGTCAATAAAATATCAGGATTTCATTTAAAAACACACAAGCCTTGTGTTAAAACATTTGACAGTTCTGACGTAGATAAATTTTATCGTCCTGTCGCAACAAACCGATCGCTCCGCTCGGAAGTAGATCATGGACAGACTCCGAGATTCGTCTACTATTCGCGGTAATAACAACACCCACCAGGCTACTATTGCGTCGATATTGTGTTTAACTGTAGCTGCACTGAGACTCGGTGAAGAACATTAAATTACAGTTACTAATTCCAGATCTGCCTTTGTTTTTAGTATTGCTAATAATTGGAAAACATTGCCTGTACACACATGTACCTCCATACATTGTTAATATGTGCTCATGATAGTTGTGCAAATTTGGGGATGATTCCTTGTTTAACACTTTATAAACATGAATGTCGGACTTTCAGCAATTTTGTAATCCTATAACCTCTGAGTGATTAGAAAATCGAATATTGTTCTTCCTAGGAGGAATGACTTGTGTACTACCACGCCATGGACCCAGTGCTCCTCTGAAGGTTTTTCTTTTATTTATTTTATTTAAGGTCGCTTTACAATAACTAAGGTTATCAGCGACCACAGTAGAATTAATATATTATTGAGGCAATAATGAAATATACCAGGTGAGCCTTCTGCCCCTATGTATTGTGATCTGTGCAACGCTCAATTTATAGTCTGTGAAAACATTGACCCTTTCTAGCATAAAAGCCGTTATTGCAGCTCTGTTCTTCTATTCGGTACTCTACGCACTCAGCATTAATACTTACGGCCCTGAATGAGGACCAGAAAGTTTCGAAAACCTTAAATAATCGGTTTTTCATGCATATAATACTAACAAGGTGATAAACGAATGCTTTTCTAAAGGGCACCAGACAGTACGTGGCAGCTGGCGGAGTGGGTTAGCTAGCTGGAATGTGGTGATAGGAAGGCTAGGTTCGAAACGACGTCAGATAGTTTCGTTCTTATTTCCTTTCTCACAATCTTTATTGCCTGTATTTTAGTTACTAATTTGTTTATTGTTGCCATTGGTTCACTTGTGAGCCAAAGACAAAAGAATTACAATCCGATAATGAGGGACCTATAGGAATTTGCTCTCCATCTAATTTGGGCTGAGCTCATCCCAACGTCAGGTAGTTGAGGCCCTTGACTTTTAAAGGGTAACCACGGGCTATCTTTTATTAGGGATCATTTTTAACTTGGGTCCCTTATAATCTGCACGGTATATGAGCTGTAACCCTTGTTCGATAGTTGGCTTTCATTTTTAGCAGAATCTCGGCAACATTAAATCAAATAGTTTTTGTTTCATGCTTATATCTTACGTTTCACTTTGCATTTGTGAAATGTTTGAAACTTGATTGAATGGGTCAAGCACAATAGCTACTATGAACTGCACATTTACAACTATCTGCCAGCGGAAAACATGGCTATTGTTGTATTTTGTAAACACCTATAATGTTATAAAAGTGTTATTTGTATTATAATATCTAATTATCAAATATAGGCCCCAAGAGATAAAACAAAGGGTAATAAAATGTTTGAGCTAATCACGAAGGATTTGAACCAAGGTCAAATGGGTATACTAGTGAAGTAATCTGTATGATACCACTTAGCCAACGCTACGTTGCTAGTGAAGGTTTCTATATGAATTAAATAACCGCGGACCTAAGACCTACCTCGAACTTTTATACGCGTTCTACAGTTTTATACAGTGTTTTGAGCTCGTTTTGGTGGTTTTAACACAAATAAACAAAACTGCAGCTTCCATTACAATTACTGCCGTAATTTGGGACAGAAGCGAAAATAATTTACCTAATTCTTAGCATTTCTGGAATGGCTGTACAATTAAAACACGTGTTGGCTGAAGATTTAAATCCAATTGGTCCCGCTGTCTAGATCTACCATTTTGTGTTCCAATGTTATTGTCAACTGCTGCAAGTGATGGGCTGTTCCTTCAGGGGCGTGTTTAAAATTGTGCGTGAATGTACGATAGTGAATATAAGTTTGTAAACTCTCTAAAATTATTACTGCAGCTTTCTTACCTGGGAATAATGTTTTTGGAATCAACATACATAGTGATTGCTTTTCGTCCCATACAACACTTATGCACTGACTTTCCACCAATATTCTATGAACTGTCCACAAATCATCCATTAGAAGACATTCAACAAATGCATAAGTCACATATTCTGCTTAGAAAGTTGCATAAATTCAAAAATAAATAGGGGCAGGTGACTCATCTGATATATATATATATATATATATATATATATATATAACAATAAACAAAACAACTAAATTCGCACATTACAGTGAACCATAGTGATGAAAGTGGAAATACACATACATTATAACAATTCACAGGGTTGAACTTAATAGTAAAATACAACAAGTGTGCATTACAAATAACATCTAACACAAGATATAGTTGCATTAATTTTATATAATAGATGACATTTGTGATGAATCCATTAATTTTATAATTGTTTTACATTCTTCAACTGAATTAAAAGTGGCATATCAATCACTATTGAGGTTCAAGTCACTTGTGGCTTTCAGCAAGGATGTGGATAACTCTTGAGTTCCACATTTCTGGCATGGATCTTTAGCTGAATTCTTCATTAAATAACTATGACTTAGGATGAAGTGACCAATACGTAATCTGTTAAGTAGAATTTGTTCTCTTCTCTGGAAGGGTAAGTTCGATATAGCTGGTTCTGAGACAGATTTTCTAACAAGTTGCAACTTTGAGGATGTGGATTGCCATTGTTTGTCCCAATACTTCAGAATATGGGGTTTGAGCATCTTTTTGATATTTTAGTTAATTGATGGAAATTAATCATTTCTTCACACTAGCCGTATATAGGCTAAGGTTTTTGATAGAGTCAACATGAAACATTCAATGCCAAGGCCGGGATTTGAACCTCGGATCTGCTGGTGTCTGTCCAGTCGCTCTAGCCCATTGAGCTACCATGTCTAACTTGCCGTCCTGACATTAAATTCTCCATTCGACTCGTATATTTCCCCGGTAGACCACTAGGGCTCTCACATCCGAGATACACCGTTTATGACGACTTAATTTCGTAAGTACTTGAGTCCCAAGAGTTACTTGGGTTACCTGTTTTTCGATTATGAGCTTCGCAGTTTTCATCTCATTCAGCTGCTTTACATTATCTTTTGAAGTTTGCACCAACTTTGTTAGTATGTGTGGGATGAAGTCTACCATTTCCATGCCCTTTAGTTTCTCTCAGAATTTTGAGAGTCCCGTTCTCCAGTTGAATTATCCTTAACTTGAATTCCTTCAAGTTCTACTTACCTCCTGTAGAATAAAGCTTTTTTTAAATTTATTTAAGTTCGCTTTAACTTCCTGGGTCATATCGCGACCATTTTTACAAAATAATACAATTAGTAACATATATAAAATTTACATTAAATATACAACATTACAATTAAACATGTAAAATATACACATTAATAACATTAATTATGAGAAAAAAAATTACATTGAATACAGATAACTGAAAACAAAGACAAGAACATATATAAGTTGACACCAATATTTTGCAAAACAAAAATTTCATTACTTTAACACCATTGTATAGTTTATGAATTACAATTGATTAAAGTATACTGCACATAATTTATATTAATTTCCAAATGTCTATATCCTTTAGGTAAGTAAACAGATTGCGGCGTAATTTGAAACTGTTTAGCAGTATGGAGATGTTCTGTGGGATTCCGTGTTGTTTTCTGTTTCTTTTGTATTCGTTGCATTCTATGATAAGGTGGTAAATGGTAAGGTTTTTATTACATTCTTTACACGTAGGCTGCGGCTGTCTTGAGAGATGATATGAGTAAGTGAGGCTGGAGTGACCAATTCGTAGACGAGTGAGAATGACTTGTTCCTTTCTCGTAAGCGGCTTGGTTGGGTGAAGAGCGGTGGATCCTTTTCGTACTTGATGTAATTTTCCTGGTTGTTGTTGGTTCCATTCAGATTTCCATTTCTGTACTGGTATTTTGGAGACATGATTTATAATATCTGAATATGGAATTTGGACGTTCGTTTGTTGGCGTAGTGATGTAGCGTCTTTAGCAGCTTCGTCCGCTCTTTCATTCCCTGTTATTCCTTGATGGGAAGGGATCCAAATGAAAACCACGTCTTTAGCAGTCGGTGATGTTACTGAATAGTGTCTGTGTGTCCTGAACTAATTTGTTGTCTGTTGTGTAGTTCTTCATGCTCTGCAAGGTACTCAGGGAGTCAGAGCATATTGCATAGCAGTTGTGGTGTGCTGTCAGTATGTGAGTAAGTGCTTGATAAATGGCGTATGGAATAATAGTCAAGTAGCCGCTGCTGTAGAATTTTATCAGGAGTTGCACATACAGTACCATGGTCCGTTTTTAATCCATCAGTGTAAATAAATTGATAATTGGGGAAATTGTTGCACATTTCATAAAATAGTGTTTGGTAAACATAGTTATTTTTCTTATCAAATTTTCCTTTTTTCTTTTGAGTTAAGTCATTCATAACTTCGAGCAGATGCACTATCTCCTACAGCTGTTGCAACATTTCTTCTGGTAGATGCACCTCTGTAAATGGCTGCCAGAACGGATTTGTTGGCGGTAGTTGCTGTTGCTCCTGCTCCTGCAGTTGGCGATGTGGCTGCTCTAGTTTTTGTATTAGAAGTTTTGCTGCAGTTTTCAATACGTTCAGCTCCTTCACATTATATTTTGCAGTTTGAACCAACTTTGTTAGTATGTGTGGGTTGAAGTCTGCCAGTTCCATGCCTTTAGCTTCTCTCAGAATTTTGATAGTCCCACTCTCCAGTTGAATTACCCTTAACTTGAATTCCTTCAAGTTCAACTTACCTCCTGCAGAATAAAGTTCATTTGTATCTAATTTTCCTTCCTTCTTTTGAGTTAAGTCATTCATAACTTCGAGCAGGTGCACCATCTCCTGCAGCTGTTGCAGCAGTTCTGCTGGTAGATGCAACTGTGCAATTGACAGCCAGAAAGGTTCTGGTGGCAACAGCTGCTGTTGCTCTTGTTCCTGCAGCTGGCGATGTAGCTTCTCTTATTTTTGGATTATAAGTTTTGCTGCAGTTTTCATTTCGTTCAGCTACTTTACATTATCTTTTGCAGTTTCCACCAACTTTGTTAGTGTGGGTGGGACGAGGTCTGCCAGTTGCTCTTTAGTTACTCATAATCTGTAGTCTCGTACACCAGTTGAATTGCCCTTCAACTTCAACCTATCTCCCGCAAAAAAGAGTTCATTTTATATATAATTGCCCTTCCTTCTTTGGAGCTACATAAGCACAGAGACACATTAACACACAGGGATTTTGTCGTGCTATTACACAAACTTGTTTCTATAATTGCGTTTTAACTTCGAGTACAGGTAAGGTCATCTGATGGTTTAACACATGGATGGCTTATCGTTTGGAATAACTGTGTGTACTATACTGCGGCTTCATGCCAGGATCAGATGGAATGAGGCGATGAAGGGAGCATATCTGGTCTATAAGTATATGTATACCATCATTATATCGCAACATATAGAAACGCCACCTGTCTTCTACACATGCAAAAACACAATTTACTTTGTCATTTTCGATATAACTCTATATTTTTATTTATCATAAATATGCAAATATAATCTGCAGCAAGTTAAAGAACTGAACAAAGTTATTATTTTCTATTTACAAGCAAAGTAACATTTTAAATACTCGGCGGAGGTCGGTGGATTTTTTTTTTCGGGTGTATAAATCCTTCGGAAGGGAATTAAAGCTGGAGTTCCCGAGTCGTACATTTATGCAATGTAAAAGAACCTCAAGATGGTAGGGGCCTCTGAGCAAAATTAAGCGATCTGTTACGATATATAAAGGGAGCTGAAAATCACAGCAGTTAAATAGTGTTACTAAATAAAAACTGAATGGACATTTACCTACATTATTACCCCCTCCCCCAAAATAGGCTTATTTTAAGTTTGAGCATCATTTTAACTTTAAAATATTTTATATCCTTTGGTTAGGTTTATCTAACAAGGATTCTCTTATAATATTAAAATAATATTATATAAGAAGGTTATTCAATGAAATTTCACAAGCCCTACACCATTCTATAAATGATTTCTAACATTTGCCAAAGTGTACGGTTGAATTAAAGGTTCACAGCGCCGATACAAATAAAAGAAGGGAAACCCGCGCATTTCCCATTTAGCTTTAGGTGAAAGAATTGTTTGTATATATAAATGGCTTTATGTTGAGATGTACTAAATATTTGAAGTGATGTGTGCGATAAGTATGTATATAATATATGTATTTATTCACTTTATGAAAATCTAAGTGTTAATTGTGATGTTATGTGTTTAAATGTCGGTGGACACGGGTTTTAAATATGGCTATTTGTTGCAGTTGTCTCGAAAGCCAAAGACAAAAGACTACAATCAGCAAGGTGCACGAGGAGCGTGAGACGTTAAAAACCAATAAGGTGCCTAGCTGGGTAATATACCAAAGATTAGATAACTATTGGCTCACGTTCCTCTTGTACAAAAAATCTAAAAAGGCGAGAGTAATTCGCCAGTTGTGTGTACCCGTAGAGAACTGAGCAAACTGTGAAATTGCTAGAAAAGTCAATTAATGATCTCTTCATTTGTTCAATTAACTAAGTTGAAATGTATCAGAAATGTTTATCTTATGTAAAATTAAGACCAGCTATTAACTATTGTCAACTGATAGAATACCTATGTTAAGAAAGCCATTTCCATGGAGTATTAAATTACTGTTTTAAGATCAATGAGTGTTTAATATTTTAAATATAAGTGTGTCACAGGATATAGAAAGTAAAATAACTATTAGAGTCGGGAGTTAACACGAGTCACGTGATCTGCCTGTCTTCGTCTGTGCTCCCGACTATAGCAATCGTGTAAACTACCCAGTAGGTAAACAAAATGAACTATTTCAAGCCGGAACAAGCCGATGCTATAACTATAATAAAGCGTTGTGATGTGATAACAGGTTAAACTGCAATATTTTTCTACAGTTATTTTAATGAATGAAATTTTTTCACCACTAGCGTTAATGTTATTATCTTTATATTTCGATGAAGCCATATATTATTTTTCCTGATAAACAATATAATAATTATTATTTTTATGTATATTATACACGTTTTGTAGTCCACAGTGCCGTGAAGATGAAATGCAATCACTCAATCTACGAGGTTCGTTCAAGTTGTATTTGTATCAGGACTGGGACCAGATAGGAACTTCTGTTTTTTTTTAATTGTACGTGGACCCTTTGTGAATGCGTGACAGAGATCGCAGCACTGTACAGTGCATAGAACTGTAGTGGCAGCGACGAGAGTTAGGACTGTTTTTGTTTCTTAAAATGGCGACGTTTTCATTGTAAGAACAGCGTGTAATCATTCGTTTTCTCCATTTGCGTGGTGTGACACCTATTGAAATCCCTCGCCAGTTGAGTGAGGCATGTGGTGATGGTACCATAGATGTGTCTAATTACGTTCCTGGGTGCGACAGTTCAATGAAGGCAGAACATCGTGAGATAACAAATCTAGAGAGCCAGGGCCTCGCACCAGCCGGTCTGACGACATGATCCAGCGAGTGGAGGACGTTGTTTTGGAGGATCGCCGATTGAGCATTTTCAGATCTTCATGCAGGATTGTGTGCACAGATTCCACGGAAATGCCAGTTTTGACTGCAACAGTCATTCAATGTGCATGAGACTAGAGCTCAGAAAACCCGTCATTCACTCTCGAAGATCCCGTACGGTATTTGTGATTTTATTTTGTGCTACCTAGGAATTTGATTCAGTTCTAGAATGCAAACTTGCATTACATATAATATAGCACTGCTGCACATTATGTCTCACACATCTATAGAGAAATGCTATGCCATCTCAAATGCAAGACGTACTTTCGGAGCTTCTGAAGCAAACATTATTTTAAATAACTAAAAATTAACAATCGTTGAACTGAATATTAATAAACTGAGAAATGCATTTCATACGCTAATGAAATATTGAATGAATTATTAAGTAACATTTAAGTTATTTGCTTTGATGGTTCGTAGTTAAATTACAGTAAAAGTTACCAGTAAAGGACAGCAAACTAGCCACTCACGATCACCGTGGGAACATTATGTAACGAGTTTAGATAACTAAATCCTAATGAGCGTTATCAATGAATACACCTGGACACCAACTGTTAAAGGGATAACTAGATACTGCTTTTGATATTTTGATAACCGTTATTGGATAACTATAGAGTTACTTAATATCCGTCACTTTTGTGACAGTTAATGAATACTAAGTTACTAAGCTAATTGATGGAAATTAATCGTTCATCCATACTTGCCGTATATAGGATAAGGTTTTGGATAGATAGTCAACCTGAAAAATTCTTGCCATGGCCGGAATTTGAACCAAAGACCTCCCGGTTTCCGTCCGGTCGCTCTTAACCTTTAAGCTACCATGGCCAATGTGCTGTCATGACATTACATTCTCCAATTGACTGATATGTAGACATCGGATCCCGTACACCTTAGCAGTCAATGTAGGTGCACAGGTACTATACAAGGTCAGGCGCGACATCAACAAACGTCCGTGTCAACAAGTATAACGAAGCGCTGTGTACAAACTGTAAGCTATATTACAACATGTCATCCTTCTTATTGCTTTCGATGCCGGGATTACAGTGAACATGTTCATTCGTATATTGTCGAACGTGAGTGTTCTGCGCCTCTCGCTGAAAAAATATAAAAATATTGGGAAACAGTTCGTTCAATGTCACACGTCGTTAATGGTGCATATGAGTAGTACAAATCGTTTTCATGTGTTTGTCCGAGACTTAGTTTATTTCTTATATAACGATCACTGAAAATCCAGTATTTTTGAGTTGAATAGTGGACAATTTATTTTTTGTTCGTTTGGTAGGTGGTGCATTCTCTATACTGTTAATTTTTGCAGACACCTCCTCGACTGCTTTTAGACAGCTCGAAACTACATTCTTTGAGTTGTTTAATTGCTGTTGATAATTCCCAAAACTTTTGATTTATAAAATGAAGATTGTCCAATAATTGTTGTGCAGTAATGCTATTAACACAATATATCAAACACCTTACATTCCCTGAAAGACAAATCTACCTGCGTGCCGAGCAGTAGTTGTAATGAAACTAAAGGTACGCGTTCCGAACCGAACTATCCCTGCGTAATGTCCCCGAGACTGACGTCAGCAGTTATATAGTACGAGACTCGTAAACTTCATATACCTTTAAAGGTGTATGGGATCCGATGTCTGCTGATATCTTACCCTGATAAACAAAGGTTTAAAAGAGACCAGACGGCAACCGGGAGATCCGTGGTTCAAATCTCGGCCATGGAATTTAATTTTTCAGGTTGATTCTATTTATCCAAAACCTTAGCCTATACATGCCATCAATTATCGTAACAATAATGGTTGAACGACGAAGCCTGGGAATCAAGTACTTAAAATAATAAGTCGCCGCAAACGGTGTGTATCTCAAATACGAGGACCACTAACGGTTTACCGGGAAAACATACGAGTGAGTTGGAGAATTTAATGTCATGTCGACACGTTGACTATGGTAGCTCAAAGGTTAAGAGTGACCGATCGGAAACCGGAAGATCCGTGGGTCAAATCCCGGCCATGCCATTGAATTTTTCAGGTTGACTATCCAAGTTAGTGTTTCTTCATTACTTCTGTAACCATTACATTAAAGTAGTCGTTACAATGTAACTAATCTATTTGCTGTATATCCATGTTTGCTGGTAGAAGACAAACGTTTGCTTAGACAACGTCCTGCTATTGGTAACACAGTACGAAGAGAAAACAGTTGTAAACACATTATGATAAGGAAGGTATTAGCAGTTCCAAGGATATGATAAGTGTCACGTTCAGAGTCTTCGTTGTGAATATATTGATTAAACATATCATTGTTATTTAGTATCAACATTAACGCCCTTTCCATTCTGTGTAAAACGAATGTTCATTTCAGTACGTACGTACAATGATTGTAAGACATTTTAAACAATTCAGTCAGCACAGTACTTTTGTATCTAAATCAGTACCGAAATACCTATCTTCCTATAGTGCGATCCATATAAACCTGAACCATTTCAATAAGCAATATCTTTTAACCAATAATAGGACACACATGCAACTTTGGAAGAATATAATATACAATTGGGAGATTATTACATTATTTACATCTCAGAGAAAATGTTGGAAGTGTCCTCTACCAGCATCTATACATGTTTGTACTCGTCTCATCATATTCTCTGAAGTTTTACGGAGAGTATCCTCGCCAATGTTACTTATTTCGGTTCGAATGGATTCGTTGAGAACATCAATTATCCGTGGCCTATTCTTATACACTCTATTTTAGATACCCCTACAAGAAAATATCCGGCGAGGTTAGGTAAGGGGATCTGGGGAGCCACAGACCTTTTGAGATTATTCGATTATCAAAGAAACTGGTTACAAGTTCCATGGTGTCATTAGATATGACACGTTGCTCCATCTTGGTGGAAATAACCTTCTCACAATTCGATATCATCCAGCTGCTCCACAAATGACTTGAAGATACCCATATAAACTTCAGTGTCTATAGTCGTATCATGTATAGATGCTGGTGGAGGACACTGAGATGTAAATAGTGTAATGTAATCTCCCAATTGTGTATTATATTTTCCCAAAGTCGCACGTGTGTCCTATTATTGATTCAAAAGATATGGCCTATTGAAATGGTTCAGGTTTATATGGATCGCACTGTATAAGCGCATATAATCAAGTTAGTGATACTTTTGATGTGAACTTTCTAAGGATTTTTGTAAAACAAACAAAAGTAAAGAATTATGTACGTTTAACCTTTATCAGATAAGATTACAATAGAAAAATAATCATGGTGTGATTTTGTAATATATTTTGGAAGCAAATACTCTAGCAATGTTATATATGGTTGTATACAATCCTGAACATAATATTTTTAATTTCAAAATATTAAATAAAGCAGCAACCTGGTATCACATCACCTTGTCTTCTAGTCCACAGGAACAGAGCTTTAATATATGAATGTATTAGATGAGCAAATATTGAGCATAACAATAACTACCCCTCATGCACGCATAGAGATCTCACTTCTAGTATTAATATTGCTTGTTTTCTTAGTGTAATGGTTCATGGAAAATATCTAGTTATCTGTTAAATGCAGCAGCTTATGAAGTTTAACAGTGAGCGCTGAAGTGCAGTGGTTACCTAAAGTTGGCAGAATTCTTATCAGGAGGCAATGGTGTGCCAGGACGAGATACCACATAGTGGGAAATAAATATCTTTGTACGTTAACAGCTCTGTGACAAATATGTATTTAAGTATGTCTACCAATACTCCCATATGGCAACTACGGCCTTCGGGATAACCTCGCCCCACCAAGTGATGACCATACCCATTTCTCAGGTGGAGGCAACCACTACCTCCAATGACAGCGTGATAGCGAAGATGACGGTGAGGCATGTGGACCTACAGCTTATACCATGGACTCCGAACCACGTTGGGCATGCTAGACAGAGGTGAAGGCGCGGATAGGGCCGACTTAAAATCGATACCCCAGAGCCGGGAATCGAACTCGGACCCTCAGCATGAGAATCGCGAACGAAACCACTGTTCTACCCCGGTACCCCCTGTGACAAATATTAGGCAGTGTAAATAGAAGAAGAAATGGAACAGACAATGCGGAATGTCAGTCTCGTCGCCGCTGTTATTAAAATTGTGTACGATATGTGTAAACATTTGGAAGCTTAGAGTCATGCATTTTACACATATGCTTCTTAGCCACCCTCCGGCGGTTTGTGTGGGTGGACGCCGAGCATCTCGCAACTGGGTGGTCAAGGCATTAACTCTGCGTCTCTGGTGCTCTACGTCTTCCCGCAACGTCGTCATATCGGACGATGAATGAAATGAATGAAACGATGCTCAAATGATGCCATGGTCCATAGAAATTAGAGTTAGCTACCCGACATTCACCTTTCAGGATAACGGAGAATCCCAGAAAAAAATCTTATCCAGATAATTCACTCTGACCAATTCGAACTCGGGACCCTCTTGACACTACTTCGCACGGTTTGTGTCGGAAAATAGTTTCGCTCAGGGTCTCACTGCGAACTCCCCCACCCCAACCGAAGTCCATGAGACTGGTGCCTCCTTCCTCTCCACTTGCTTGTAAACAACCTACCGATATAACAGAAGCTTAAGCTTAAGTTATCTCCAAAGTCTACTTATTTGTTTACAGATGCGAACCTGGGAAGGAATCAAACTGACATAATCATCTTCTCTGGAGCATGTGTACAGTATCTGAAATTTAGGATCAGTGTTTCACCAGATATTCTTGTTGTAAGCTGAACATAGGCTGGTATATTTTAACTTTTAAATTGGTCCAATTAATTGAAAGTGCAAATATGGTTCAAGAGAGAGGTTCAGATTCACGAGAATTGGAGGATATAGGCAAAATTTTAGGTGCGATGTAGGTATAGCAAGTTCAAGTCAGTGAAAATTGTGATGCAGCTACAGCTATCGCCATATTCGAAGAGAAGTGCTGTCTTTCAGCATAGGCCTCACAACCTCAAGCGAATTAACTGTTTTGTGATACCCAATTGGGGAAGTTTAAATTTCCAAAGTAAGCATACTTAAGATAAAGTAGTACGAAAGCACTGGAGGAAGTGTAGGATGAAGTATGTAGAACTAATTTAAAATCTTTGATGAGACGAAACACGAGGTTTCCTCTAAGTAACTTCTTTCCTATAGACCTGGAGGGTTAGATATTCTGTGAGACAATAGAATGGCGCCTTCAGGCGGTTTATGCAGCACTAATTAAGCTTAGAAATGTCCTACTTAAGTGACGTGGAGGCTCATTACCTGTAGATTAGAGGCTGCATATTGGCTGGTGCGGAATGTGCCTAAGGTTATTCTCACTGATGAAAATCGAACACTAATCGAATATCTTGAAACTTGCTGCATTAATAGGATGTATGTGATGCAGCTATATTCCAATTTGGTACGAAAAATACCTCCATTAGTACTAAGTGGAATACTTAATGTGCCAGTTAAATCATCTGTCCTAAAATTTTCATAATGCTTATATGTCTATTTCATATTTGGTTTTATATGCTTCAGTTAAGTGATTCTACTCAAACGAGGATCAAAGTAAAGTATGTTGTTTATTACTGGGATCCTGTAGCCTACCAAAATGATAAAGTTTTTGTTATCTAAAAAGCAGGACGTGCTCTCTCTCTCTCTCTCAGAAGCAGCAGATTTGATCCTACCATTGTGATTCTATGGTTGTGAGTTGATGATGTAATAAGGCTTGAGTAGTCTGCAAAACTTGTAGGGTCATCTGGGAAGAGACTTGCTTTCACAGCAGATCACAATGTTAATGGCTACTGGCGAAACTTCTATCCGGCGGGCTCTAGGAGATAAAAACTTTAGTCTTACTCGCATTGTTCTGTTGGGGGAGGACGTTGTGTGGTTCAGCAATGTTTCCCAAACGGTGTCGTACGCCTCTTGGACATCAAGCCTGACGAGCAGTGTAAAATGCCTGATTATGAAACTTCCTCAAATTTAAAATTTAAGGAACTATAAACTATGAATGGCAGAAAAATAGTGTGAGCGTGTGCGCGCGTGCGTGTGTTTGCGACTTACGTCTTCCAACGTTAAGTCATCGGACGATGAGTGGAATGGATGAAATGATGCTCAAATGAGCCCAGGGTCCATGGAGTTTAGAGTTATCGGACATTCGTCTTTCAGAATAAGAGAAAACCTCGTAAAAATCCTTATACAGGTGACTCACCCTGACCGAGATTCGAACTCGGGACCTCTTGAACGTAAGGTAGACACGCTACCATCTACGCTGCCGAGGCGGGCTAGAAAATGTCTCGAAAACAAAATGTTATTAGAAAGAAATGGACTACACTCTAAAACCTCTAATCCTCTGTTTATACCATGAATATGTGGAATGGGCCAAATAGTTCTTTTTGTAAAACGACTGATTGTTTCCAACATTAGACATCATCATTCTTATGTGGTTGTGCCATTGGATAAATATGTTGTTGCCGTATGTATGTATAAAGAACTATGAGATGACTTTCTTGAAAAAGTGATTCTACATCGAACGTTGTTCTGTCTAGGGCCTTTATTTCTGTAGTAGAGCAACCCTTGTTTTAACAAATGTTATATTAATATTTATAGCAATTGGTTTGCGTCACATTAAATATGTTCAAGAGTATTTCGCTGCGCAAAATTTATACTTTGTTTTATCAAAGCTAGAAGGAGTTAATCGTTGGTTTCAAACAAAGGATTGGCAAGCATTTAATTAAGCACTTGAGTCCCTTGTCGTAAATTTGGTCCCAGAAAAGCCTATTCAATTCGGGCTCATAGATGCAGCCGCTAAAGGTGCCAGAGATTTGGCTGTTGGCTTATGCATACGTGAGGCATCATCTGGATCGATGAGTACAAAATAGTCTGAAAATTTTTAAAATTAAAATTGATATTTATCATTGTTTAAAGAATACGGAAAATTCATCAGATATGGTCTGTTCTTCTCCACATTTCTCAAGGTTGTTCAATTTACTACTAGTACTATGAGATAAAATATCATGTTTATATTCGATTACGTAGAAAGCATCCATTTGTGCTAAAGGAAATAATTGCGAATTTTGCTGAAATAAAATTCCACACAAAATTCTGAAGATAGTTCCGTTATTTCCTAACTTCATGCACAGAATTGCGCATGAACTTCGTAATGATATTAGTGTCATGGTTTATATGACCAATAGAAGGAAACCGTGACATATTTGAACCGGACAAGTTCGGCGAATGGTTATTTCGATTCCCCGCAGTATGTGGCAGTTATTTAAGTCCTCTATTAAAACAAAATATATTCAAATATTGTTTTATTAATAACGCTCTCAATTGCCACGTTACACCAGCGCCTCCGGTGCACCGAAATTTAGTTGCGCAGGAGTAAATCTATTGACATGGGACTAGGATATTATTTCACAATAAAATACTCCAGTGATGAAAAAGACTAAGAGATATGTACATATGTGGCGAAGGTTTGCTCAGTCTTTGGGGTACCATACGAGGGGGTGTCGTAAAGTTTTAACTATCACCCTTTAAAAAATATGATAGAGAGTTTGTGTTGATATCTGCTTGTTAGTTCTTCTCTATGTAGTCACTATCCAGATTTACATATTTTTTCCACCCTTTTTTGATCTTCCGAATACCTTGATTGTAGAAGTCTGTGGAATTCGCTTTAAATCACTCTTCCACTTCATTAATGACGTCATTTGTGTTGTCAAATCAGGAACCACGCAACGCATTCTTCATTTCCGGAAACAATAAAAAGTCACTTGGTGCGAGATCGGGCGAATAAGGTGGATTGCTGTAAGGTCTCAAAGCTACATTCCCTTGTTTTGTCAACTGCAACTTGAGGTGAATGAGCTGGTGCATTGTCAGACAGAAGACGAACAACTTTGGAGAACATATCGCGTCATTTCTTAACCAGAGCTGTTCGTAACTTGTCCAGAAGATTGTAGTAGTATCTGCCAGTGATGGTTGGACTCTTGGCAAGATAATTTCTAAGGATGACTCTACGACAGTCCCAGAAAACTGAAAGCATGACCTTCCCAGCTGACTTTTTCACCTTTGCCATTTTGGGAAGGGGGGGCATCCGCATATTTCCATTCCATGCTCAATGTTTTTGTCTTGGATTATACTGATAGATCCAGGATTCATCCATGGTTACCAGACGATCAAAAAATCATCTTCATCCTGTTCCAACAGCATCAACATCTGTCTTGAAAGGTCGCGCCGTGTTTGCTTTGGGAAAGGGGTTAGCAAACGTGGAACCCACCGTGCAGACACCTTAGACATATGCAGTTCGTCCACACACTACCATAACTAAGATGTGTCTCATTCATGATCATTTGGATGGTTGCTCGTTTGTCTTCCAGTATTAAACACTCCACTTTCTTCACTGTGACAGCTGACGGTCTACCAGCTCTTGGCTCATCTGTCAGGGAAATGTGACCAGTTTGAAAATTTCTTTTCCCCCTCACAATAGTGTCATACGATGGGCAATCATTTCCATACACAGCCGTTATCTCATCATGGATTTCTCGGGCAGTTTTGCCCTTTAACTGCAGGATCTTATCACAATACGAGCCTGAATTTTCTCCATCTTACACCTCAGTCACTTCTGATACTCATTGTAAAAAAGACTCAAATCACTGAAACCTTCACAACACCCCCTACTTATCGTAGCTATGTAATCAATGTAGAAATTAGCTTCGGTTGAACAAAGAATTCTAGGAGCATCCATACAAGAACTTGTAGCTGGTTCGACACGTAAATGATAACTATTAGGTATATATTGTAGTCGAGGAAGGTCAGAATCGTAACGATGGGATCCGCAGGTACTTTTGAAGGGTAGTGTTAACAGCATATTTCCATATTTTGCATTTTAGCAAACACAAGTTCCTAAAGAATGTAATAGTAACATTATAAAAATAATAAAATTGGTATATCGGGTAATCTTCAAAACCGGTCACTTGATGATACCTTCATGTATGAAAATACCAATAATTCGTTCTGATAGACATAAGGACTATAAAGCACCTAACGAAATTAATAAATTACTAAAAATATAAGTGATTCACACAGTTCTCTTATATTGTGACTTTGTGGGTTCGTGAAATGAAAAGTCCAATTACACAAACTCAACAATGTTCTTTATTTCTATCGACTTACAGTTTAACACTTGCCAATTACACAGAATTACGTGCTGCACACAATTACAATTCACCAGTTCGTCCGTTACAATTTCACTTGCACTAGTAATTACGGACAATACTCCGATGCACGTACACAGTCTTCTCGTTCCTTAACACGGCGCTCGTTCGCTAGCACGTCAAACACTGACTGACTGCCCCTGGCACGACGTGTTGCTTATATAGGGTCTGCTTGCCGATCTAGAAGGTTCTCGATTAAATTGAATGTCCCGAGTTTCCAGAACCTAGGAGAAGGGTAAAGAGACGGCTCAGGGGCCCGACATCCCTCCCCTAACCATCCCTTCAGTTAGTGACAGGAGACAAATGAGTGGGCGTGGCGTGGCCTCCGGTCCCTTCTCAGCTGTTGTATGTGGTGCTTCCCGATAATTGGGTGACAATATGATTACTAACATATGGGGTTAATAAGGTGTGTTTACGATATTACAAATAATTTCCATAACACTTCTTCTAATGAGGTATAACCCTTTATTACATAGATATTTTAATTTGGATACCCCGTATTACTTAATAAAGAACAATTTGGTATACGTTTGTATATTGGTAGCATACATTTTAATCTACTTTTCTGTCTAAAAAAGAGCTCGATCATTCTCACAGAGATCTTTTACACCACTAAAAGCTACTTACGTACGTGTTATACCTAGAGCATTTTGAGAACTGAAACATTGTCGGGATGTAAAGGAACTCAAGTGTTTCACACCTTTTGCACGAATATCGTATTCATTTGTTAATAACATTGTCAACTGCCAAGATATGATATCAGCGCTGTCAGTGTGCCAGAATTTCGCCCGCAGTCCTTTGACATCTAGTAAATGTCTTGTCGCTTTTGAGCACACCTTAAACCTTCGGGCTGGTTTTGAACCTGTGAGTTTAGGATCGGAGACCAACACCTAACGGATTGAGCTACCCAAACCACCTCTATACTATTTGGTAAACAAGGTATTTAATTACCGTCTCGATAGAATTCTGAATTTGATAGGATGTTAAAATACGCAGGCAATTTGTGTATCATCATCATTGCCGTCGTCATCATCATCATCATCAGCTTAGTCACCATTATACCTAAAGAGAGGAAGAATGTAATGCTCAATATTTGTTCGATGAAGAGGTCTAAAGAGATGTGCCCTATAGTTACTTTAAAAAAATACGGGTTGTCTTAAATGTGAAAATATATAGCTATATTTTATTTACTTTTGACGTTGTAAGAAGGAATAAAAGGTTAAGTAAGAAATAAATTACACAAAATCATTCTCTGTACTATAAAATTGCTGCTGTACTGTAATAAAAATATATGTGGAGTGTTATTCGTTAAGAATAATTCATTCAATAAGCTTTATATGTGTACGTATAAAGGTGTACATATTCCACTTGGTACTTGCTCATACATAGCTGCTCTGTAACGAATAAAACAATAGAGATTGTCCATTTGCAAGGCAGAAGTATACGCGTACTGCGAATACAATTCACTATATCCTAGGTTAGATATTCATTCGGATTTTTCGCTTCTTGTCTCTGACTGCGATGTTCAGAATTGTGTTATATGTGAAGGTGATTTTGCTTAAATTTCAGAGTGGCCATCAACAAGCAAAACGTTTCATAAAATACGTCTATTTGTTCCAGGATGTAAATCTTGAACAGTGATTCTATATAAAACTACCAAACTTAGTCTTTTTAAAGTTTTTCTTTAAATTACTAATAAGACATACCTCTTTCCTTCTAGATATGCACGCCACCGATATGTACATCTGTTGAAATTAAATATTTTAAACAGTGAAATGCAGATCTTTTGGATAACTACCTTTTTCTTTTGAAACAGATTGGATTATCTAAAAATATATCCGTATTATGCAGCCAATGTTTGGAATATTAAAAATAGTTCAATATTCTGGGTGTCTCACTTAAAGCACCAATAAAGTTAAGGGAATATATAAGCCAAAGAGAAATAAATTTAATCAGTTTTCGTAGTGCAGAACTTGCAAGTTGTATTAACAATGGTTGCCAGGGTTATGAAATTGGAAAATGCACGACGCCAAACTGTTAATTCTCTGAAACTAACTACGTGGATTGTTAAATTATCATGTGATACTTGTTGGGAGAAACGAAGTTTGTAAAGCATGTTCAATGCCGATTTCATCGGTAGTACAACCTTCAAAGGCATATCACCTGACTATGAGGTAATCATGGTCTGGGATGCAAACAAGAAGCTTTGCCAAGCCATGATAAGCATGTTAACAAATGAGTTTCTGAAGAAGTCATACGTACCTGATTTGCAAGAATTCCAGGAATGACATTCCAAAAAACAACTTCACAACTCCAGTTTGAGTGCAATAGTGTTCATATTATTCTGCACAAAATTAAAATCAACAGAAAATCAAGTATTATGATAAACGTAATAAGCCATATCTTGTTGCGAGTGTTTTGGACAAAATTGGTGGAAAAAAATCATCTCTGACAAATCAAATTTCTACATATCAAGAAAAGTTAAGAAGACATAATTTCAGATTCTGAGGGAGTAAGAATCTTCGTGTTGTGCTACAACACGAAGATAATTTACCCAGAGGCATGTGGTACGGTTTAATAGAAGCTCATGTGGTAGCTTTCCTTTTTGCTGAACCTACAGTAGCTAATCGAACCTACCAAGATATGATGGAGTTGCATGTCCTACAACTTCCTGCAGAAACCATTTATCAACAAGATAAAGATATGCAAGTTTCTGAATGACAGTTTTCCCAGACTATCGCTTCCACCAAGCATCAACCTGGACTGTTTTTTATGGGGATTCGACAAAGATGAAGTTTATAAACACCTCTGATTTGAAATTCAGAGTTCACCTTGCGTTTCAAAGTGTCCTAATTGCTATGCTGAGGAATGCCTGAAGAAATAAGCCCCATGCCTGATGTCTGCGAACCAGAAATGTTCATGTTAAAGTCTATTGAAAAGTATTTGCTTAGCTAATAAAACATGCTAACAATTTTAATAACATATCTTTTTATTTTGAGCTATAATTATTTATGTTCATGATCTTTTAAGTTGTACACCCTTAGTAAATTATAGATAAAAACTTCTTTTTGAATAAACAACGTTTCTGCTTACGCTGTCATATCGAACGATGGATGAAATGGGAGCAATGATGCTCAAATGTGTCCAGGGTCCATAGAGCTTGGAGTTACTCGACATTCATTTTAAGGATAAGGGAAGCCCCGGAAAAAACCTTATCCAGGTAACTCACCCTGACCGAGATTCGAACTCGGGACCTCTTGAACGTGAGGCAGACATGCTACCATCTACGCTACCGAGACGGGCCTGCTTACGCTGATGTTACCTTAAGCCGTGGAAGCAAAATATGCAAAAAAATACATAAATCCAACCTTATCTTTCTAAATGCGTTCTTATCCATTATAATCCATGCTGGTGTTAGTTCTTTGAACCCACCACATGAATCTAGAAACTTTTATAACATTGGAAATAATCATTTCTTCCACACTAGCCGTGTGTAAGCTAAAGTTTGATTTTATAATATCATTGTATTAGAAAATGTATTTCTGCCCATCAAAAGTAAGCCACAGCTAAATTTGTAAGACACCACATTTAGGTAAAACACACTTTCTAAACTTTCTTGGTTAAATATTAAGTACAGAGATATAAAATGTCCAGTTTTGTGATCGGAGTATACTTAATAAAGTTGAAGTTGTTACATCTTTGTGATTAATGTGTAAGACAGTCACAGGATAACTTTGACCGCCTAGCTTTCTTATGTCACTTTCATGTTAATGTTCAACGACAAACACTATATACACACTATATATAGTCAAAGTTATCCTGTGATTGTCATATAGATAATTTGGATCTAATAAATTCAATAAAACTTACAGTATTTCCATATTTACCAGTTCAGACAAGATCATTTTACTTTGCAACCGTTCCTCAACTTTTCACAGTGAATGGGCAGTGAGGAAGGGACATTGCACAGTCAGCAGGGAACTGTAAAAAGTCAGACTGCGAGAGTGAGGATACTGTGCGCGTGACCCTAAGTGGACTGGCTGGAGTGAAACAACTATAACGGCCCTTATTGTAGGTTAATAAGAACTTCAAAAGCTGCCGAGGAGTACGGTGTTCTCATATTAATACATGGAAATGTGATACTGTTTAGTGTTTTGCCCTAATTGAACGGTAGGTAGAAACTTGCAGTTAACCTGAAAATGGCTTACTTATTTCTATAAACTGAGTACAACAAAAAGTGGTATTTGTACACCTGCATTTATATGTGATTTATGTAACTTCGTCTTTAATATACAGAAAACGAAAAACTAAAATTTAAGTTAGGTACCTATTTAAAAATGATTGTGGTAATAAGACTGAATGAAGGTTTAATGGTATAAACGTCTGTACAGAATCCAGATTTTGGTTAAAATGTTTATTTATTGTTAAAAATAATTGATTTCTTGTGCTTAGTACTTCTCGTTACCACTGCGCATTGAAACTGCATCTGCACTTATTTGTATTCTGTATTTTGTCATGTAATGTAACATTTGTCATCTCTGCAAGATACATGCAAATAAAGTTTATCCAATCAAGAGTGCCATTAGAGTTTTCAATATTTAGATTTAAGCCAGATGTGTCCTTAAGTTTCAGCATGAATTGTTTAATTTATTTGTATTAAAAGTGACATGCCTTCCCGAAGAACCCGCATATATCTTAATTCCTTCAAAATTATCGCAACCTTTCTCCGAGGAAGGATAAGCTGCGGTATTGAGTTTTCCAATCAAGTGACACCTAAAATCTGAACAACACGCCGTCTTTGATCTTTAGCGTTGGACTCAGTAGGATTCATACTCACTGCTCCTGATGAAGCGCCCGTCTCTTGATCCTTCGTTAGGCCTAAGTCCATCCACCAAAACCGCACAGTAAAGTGTAGCACACACTTTCTGCATAATCACAGCAGAGGTCCGAACAGGGTCCTGTTGACATCAATATCGGCACTGGCGTGCTTCCTTCCCTTCCGATGTTACGATCCAAAGTTGTACTCTTGAAACCTCTGGATCCAGAGAACTATCTGGCCCTCTATGTTTTTGCAATTTCAGCAGTTATGTGAAGCGGAGTAATCAGTCCTCAAATGGAAATAGTTATCATCCAGCATTTGAGGTAGGACCCGCTGCTGGCCCTAGGGGTCAGTATCCAGGATGAAATCATCGCCCGGGTGTGGGAAACTTACAAGAGCCACACTGCAGATTGCTAATTCACCCAAGGCCTCTTACATTTACACGTAAAGCCAGTGTTCTTTCGTCAGGCGAGTGAAAAATTTGGAGATGCTTCTGATCGAGCCAGGCCAATCTTTCACAGCCTGTGGCCGCGCCGTGGCTCAGTGGTTAGACCGCTTGGCTCTCACCAAGGCGGCTCGGGTTCGATCCCAAACGACCGCAAAGTGAGATTTGTAGTGGACAACACGGCGCTGGGGCGAGTTTTCTGCGAGATCTCCGGTTTCCCCCGCCATCTCATTCCACCGTTGCTCCATCTTCATCTCCTGTATCATCAGTGTCATCGCCTGCGGTGCCATATGTAGTAAAAGCGGGCGTTAAACACTACACATTTCTCAGAGCCTGAGCTTGCTCTGGTGCGTGGTCATCACAATTTGTAAGACTACCTGGCTCAAGTAGTGAATCTTCTTGCAGAAAAGTTGGACTTGTTCACATTCATCTTTAGGTTGGCCGTCCCAGAACTTGCGTCGTTGTTGGTTTCACTCATCTTTACACGAGATACGTTCACCGCTGGCTCTCAATTCCCTGCAAAGTTCCGGCCTTTATGTCCGTTGGATTCAGCAACCTCACAGGTACTTTCTCCTGACAAGGCAATATTTTTCCAGTAGTATCTTCCGGGTCAAACCCATGTTTCTTACCAGCTGCCCATCCAGGCGCACCTTCTAGCAGATCCTCCATGAGAATTACCCTGCGGATCTCCGGAAGTTCGTTTGGGCTCCACAACGTCATCTTGTTTCTGCCGAGTTACAAGACTCTCTTGCTAACTTGACCTCTACGTCGTGGCTCCTGAAAATATCCAGAATATTCGTGGACTTACTATGCTTCTGCACAGTCTACTTCAGGATCTCTTTCTTTACAGGAAGTTAAGACCCGTGACGTCACAAACTGGTAGGTAGCCCGCCTCGGTAGCCTAAATGGTAGCGTATCTGCCTCCCGTACAAGAGGTCCCGAATTCGAACCTCGGTCAGGGTGAGTTACTTGGATAAGGTTTTTTCCGGGGGTTTCCCTTATCCTTACAGACGAATGTCGGGTCGCTCTAAGCTCCATGGACCCTGGACACATTTGAGCATCATTTCACTCATTTCATTCATCGTCCGATATGAGGACGATATAAGTTGGGGGACGTAAAATTACCCAAAAAATGGTAGGTTCCGTTCTTGATCGAAAGTTATACGTCACGTGAAGGCCTACTTCAGTAGGTACGGGTTTGGCGCATCCGGGGTCCCGAGCCAACAATCTCCCTCATGTGGGCTCCTCTTCGTGGTTGAGGGAGACGGTCAACAGGCCCACCCACGTGTAGGCCATGCGTGGAGACCCATGGAGAAGGATTTTAGATTCTTTTCTAGTTTGGGGTTTGGGATTTAATGAACGAAATTTTTAGTAGGTTTTGATTGATGTCTTTTATGTACGTGTATTTTTGGTAGATTTTATTACACTTGTATGGTTTTTGGAAAGTTTTATATCTGGCTTTTGCCATGACTAGTTTTTTAAAGGGCGCTGATGACCGCCATAGTTGAGCGCCCTTATATATATATATATATATATATATATATATATATATATATATATATATATATATATATATATATATATATATATATAATCACAGCTGCTACTCTACGGACTATACTTCTATTGTATTGCATCTGTACGTGACGAGGCTGTCATCTATGCCTCTGTTGAAGGCGTATAGAGTACCTCAAGAGGTTGTTGGTGACGGCTCCATAAGATTCTCGCCATGCTGGTACTCATCCTTCTCCACCTGTTCGTCAACCTGGCATGGAAATGAGGTCACCAATCGGACCATGCTGATCACACTCGCAACACACATGATATGAAGACCATAGATGTCCCTGGGCCGATCTTTCATCTCCGTTCATATCCGATGCACCTACTCTATGAGGTAGGGGCACGTTTTACCTTCTACTAATTAACGCGGCCGTTAGCCCCCATAGATCTCTTGTACACACCAAGCACCAGACGCTATCTGACAAAAGTATAGACAAGTAGCCTAGAACACATGCCAAGCAATTCGCCAGAGCCTTGTTTACGAGCTATGCAGTTGTCAGAGCGAACTCTTGCAGCATCTTCCATGTCTCTTGCAGCCTTTACTTGACCGTCTACGATATGCTGCATCCAAGCGATGGTTTCCGAGTCGGCTTTGAAGCGTCTTCCGGATATCTACACACATGGCCGATGACGGATCCGCATTTAGAACGTCTGCTGCTCATAGTCAGAAATGACGTTTAAGGCCTCCTACTTCGCTGACCAGTAAATGGGCAGCGACAGCCCACGTTCCGTCTTATTTGGTTGGTCTGATGCGTGCAGACGTGTCGATCTTCAAGTCCGAGTCCTTCTCCCAGCATCTCTCATGGCATTGCCTTCAACCCTTCCTTCCAGCATGCATGCTTTGGCTAAGACCTCCAATTTACTCACCAGATCCTCCGTGGGTTAACTCCACGCCAGGTAAACGAAAGTTTTGGAAATTAATTGTTCTTTCACACTGGCCGTGTGTAGGCTAAATTGTGGAAACGTAGAGTCAGAATGAAAAATTCAATGCCATAGCCGGGATTTGAACCACGGATCTTCTGGTTTCCGTCCAGCCGCACTACCATTGTGCTACTATGGCCAACGTGCCGATATGACATTAAATTCTCCAACTGACTCGTATTTTCCCGGTAAACCACTTAGCAGTTCTCATAAACACATGAGACAACTACCTTAATGGCGACTTACTACATGTAAGTACTTTAAGGCCCGGGCTTTATAGTTAACCACTATTTGGTCAATTATTGGAAATTAATTGTTCTTTCACACTGGCCGTGTGTAGGCTAAATTGTGGAAACGTAGAGTCAGAATGAAAAATTCAATGCCATAGCCGGGATTTGAACCACGGATCTTCTGGTTTCCGTCCAGCCGCACTACCATTGTGCTACTATGGCCAACGTGCCGATATGACATTAAATTCTCCAACTGACTCGTATTTTCCCGGTAAACCACTTAGCAGTTCTCATAAACACATGAGACAACTACCTTAATGGCGACTTACTACATGTAAGTACTTTAAGGCCCGGGCTTTATAGTTAACCACTATTAGGTCAATTATTGGAAATTAATTGTTCTTTCACACTGGCCGTGTGTAGGCTAAATTGTGGAAACGTAGAGTCAGAATGAAAAATTCAATGCCATAGCCGGGATTTGAACCACGGATCTTCTGGTTTCCGTCCAGCCGCACTACCATTGTGCTACTATGGCCAACGTGCCGAGTCAGTTGGAGAATTTAATGTCATATCGGCACGTTGGCCATAGTAGCACAATGGTAGTGCGGCTGGACGGAAACCAGAAGATCCGTGGTTCAAATCCCGGCTATGGCATTGAATTTTTCATTCTGACTCTACGTTTCCACAATTTAGCCTACACACGGCCAGTGTGAAAGAACAATTAATTTCCAATAATTGACCTAATAGTGGTTAACTATAAAGCCCGGGCCTTAAAGTACTTACATGTAGTAAGTCGCCATTAAGGTAGTTGTCTCATGTGTTTATGAGAACTGCTAAGTGGTTTACCGGGAAAATACGAGTCAGTTGGAGAATTTAATGTCATATCGGCACGTTGGCCATAGTAGCACAATGGTAGTGCGGCTGGACGGAAACCAGAAGATCCGTGGTTCAAATCCCGGCTATGGCATTGAATTTTTCATTCTGACTCTACGTTTCCACAAAACGAAAGTTTGTTCGATAGCTCCAATTTAATGTTGAAAACTTCCCATCTTTATTTATTTCTGCATCATAAATCCCACTTTTGTCTCCATTATCTCTACTTAGGAATTTATTGTTGCTATTTTGATTCCCATCTAGTCCATTCCAGAATTTACGTTTTTGTTTCAAATCTTCATTTCCTCCACTTCGTGTTTCATTTTCCACCTTCTAGATACGAGACTTCATTTCCGTCTCCGTTCTCTCCAATATTTCAGAATTTTCTCCCTCTTACCTTTTATAACGCATATCCCACACCAATATAACAAATAAAAACATCAATTGCCGCTAAACACACTTAGTACAAAGGTTACTGTTGAATGAACTCAGAAAAAATACAGCTGATCCGTTGAATTGAGTCAGTGAACTGTTGAATAAAATTGACAATTGAACTGGGCTGTCAGCTTTCTAGTGAAAAGCTGTCCAGAGGGAGCTAGCTGCATAAGAAATAAAACAGAACGCAAAAGGAAAAGCAACTTCTTTGAAACGATCCAAACGAGTATTATGAAACTGGAAAATGCCATTTGCTGGTCTGCATTTCAGCAGAGCAAGTTGGTGTGTTGCTAAGGAAACATTAGCACCGACATGTTCGCTCTGTGTATTTGTAGAAGTGAAAAATAAGTATAAGTTAGCACTGCAGCGTTTTGATAAACAGAAAAAGTTCGTTTACTAATATTTCATTTCGTCAGTTTGTCTCAATATTTTGTTTTATTCAATTTGTTACGATTACTGGAGTAATATTTATTAATTTTATATTGCATATAATTGCCCATCTTCATTGTATGCACCATTTTGTTGGTCTTTCTTTATTGATACTATTTGTTATGTGATATTAATCTTAGAATTGCAATTAAATTTGTACTGAGCTAGTAAGCCTTGTCGAAAACATATCTGAGGAATGTTCAAGTTCTTCTCGGGAAGCAAGCCAGGTGAAAAGACGATTAAAATCGAGTTTCGAGAGAGTACATCTTTACTATCATCAGGATATTTATTAAATGTTATAACCACAAATGAATCACTGGATATAACAGAAATATAAAAAAGACAAAACACTGTAATTATTCGCATTACTGAACAAAAGACTGTTTTCAGTAAATTAAATGCCAGATCAGGAGATGGCGTGAGTATAGAAAATTAATTGGGTCCAAGAAAGTTAACTACTTAACTTGATTATCAAGCTATGTAGATGAGAGACATGTACGCTCCCGAAACGTCGATTTCTAATCGTCTTTTCACCTGGCTTGCTTCCCGAGAAGATATTGAACATAACTGTTCGTCGTCAGGAAAGCTTCAGGTCTTACATCTGAGGAAGTTTGTAATACCAACATAACTTTTGTCAGCAGCTGATTTATTTCGCGCATAGTAAAATAGTGGCCACTTAGCACAGTAAAACGCACGGCAAAGAGCGACAAAGAACTATTGCTTTATGACGCTGAACTCAATCATTCTAGTATTAACTCATCGCTTTGTTGATTATTACCATACTTTTACTTTTTCTAATAGGCGCTTGGGCACTCAACCCAAGATTCAAACCCGGCTCAGACCGTCCCAGAGCTTCCTCAGTAGATTTACTGACATGTAAAAGAACACCTGCATGACAAAATTGTGGTATAACGGAAATAGTGGTATGACTCTGCCAACTGGCAGCGTCATTAAAGCAAGTAACAAACAAATAACTATTTTGTTGCACACGCACAATAATTTATTTAATAATATTTACTAACAGACTCGATAACTAATCCAGAAATTATTTTAAAAAGTTCACAATATTTACCATAAATATATCTATATAGTAACTGAAGAGTGCAAGTTTATGACAATAATGTTTACAGATAATACTCGATTAAAAGACCATCGACTGCAAATTGGCAAACTTAACACATACTATACTGAACCTCTGTTTTCTCCTGGCTCGTTAAAATGTTTTTGAACAACTTATTGCAAACATTTTAATTATTTTCATTACCAATAATAGCTACTCGTTATGAGAAGCATGGCTGAGACACCGACTGAAGCACGGTTTTCAACAACATCGCTAGATGGCAGAACAAGCGCTGTCGGTTAATCGTAATATCAACGCGTTTTCTGCCGTCTACACAAAAATGTGTGTACTAACAGCAGAGGATACCTTTGGTATCACTGAGCCAACGAAGATAATAAATAAGTTTTGTTTCAAAACTCACTACTAGATGGCATAATAGCTAATACAAACTTCGACTTTTATATCGACTCGTTGATTCGAATGCAATCCATTGTATTCCTTCAGTCCTGAGCGTGTATTATACAAATTCAGGACGCTTTCTCTATAAAATTTATCCCTACTCCTGAACTTATTACTTCTATTTCCAAGGTTGAAATGGCTGTATTATTACTCTAAACTTCCATTTAGAAATATATAACCGAGGCTTAGCTTTATTTAGTGACATAAAATTATATATTAAAAAGTTTAAGTATCTCTGCAACATTAATTTAGAATAATTACTGTTAACGCTAGTAACAATGTTTTTTTACGAAATTCATGTATGTTTCCAACTGAAATTACAGTTATTTTAAATTAAGATTTCTAAAATTATTATTCAGATAATTCCACAAGCTGAATTTCAAGCGTACCAATTATTTTCACACACAGAAAGAAGAGAAAAAGCCATCAGACCTTTTAAGTAATTAAATCATTTAAGCTTACAAATATAAATCAACTGCAAAAACATTTGAGAAATTTATACAAATATAATAATTTGTAACATAAAACTTCACTTATCCTATGTCTACTCATATCGATAATTAGATAAAAAATAAAAGATTTCATCCTAATTCATATATATTGGCTGTTTTCAATAGTTTGATTTATAGGTTAATAAATATACTCCTGAATAAAGAGGAATTTAATAAAGAATATAAACATATTATTAATACTGCTTTGATTAATGGTTTTAATAAAGACTTTATATATAAAAATTGAAAAACTTAAATATCAAAAAGCTGTTAATGACATTTCCAGCCTTATAAAAATAAAAGACGATTATCGTTTTAAAAAAATTACTTACCATCCTTTGGTTAATAAATATTTTCAAAAATAATTTAAGGAGTTTGGTATAAATTAAGTTCCTCAAAATAAATATAGTATCAAAAATTTACTGCATTTCTCTAAAAAAAGATAAAACTCCTAATAATAAAACATCTGGTATTTATCAGTTTAATTGTTTCGTTTGTCATAAAGTGAATATTGGAAAGACAAAACGTAATATAGAAACCAGAACGAAAGAACATTTTCGTAACTTTAAGTATAAACGGACTGATAAATCGGCCGTAGCAGATCATTTTTGGTTATTTAACCATGAAATAAATCCAGAAGTTAAATTGTTAAAACAATTTAATAGTTTGAAAAAAAATATATTTGTTTTAAAAATAAACATCGCGTACTGAATTTTGAAATACCAGCAGTCGATTCTGTTTTTAAATTTGTTTTATTTTCAGATTTTGATTCCTAGTGAGGGTAACCTTGACAACAAGGCTGCTTAAGGCTTTGGCTGAAGATGTGAATAAGTGTTTCACGAAATCACGATCCTAATTGCTTAATAAGAAAACCTTCATAATTTCTTATAATTGAAGTTTTGTGTTACAAATTATTATATTTGAATATATTGGTTTGCTTCACTATTAATAGCTTCATATTTTACGTATTTGAGAAATTGTTTTACTATGGGAACTAAGCCATGACAAAGACTTTTAAGAGCTGATTGTTATGTGACGGATTTGACTTTCCATTGTCTTTGTATAAACAGGGAGAAAAGGAACAAATAAACAATCTAATAGCAACTTAGCTTTGAAAAGAGTATAGATTTTGTAAATTTCAGGTTAATAAAACGTGTTTTAGAAAATTTAAAATTGTGTGCTTCAAGAAACCCTACATGTTTGGTCTATTTCTTACAAAGCCATTGTAAATAAAGAGGACTTCAAATGTTATTTACAGAAACTTCAAAATACATATTTTATTGATAGAAAGAGTCAACATGAAAAACTCAATGCCATGGCCGGGATTTGAACCACGGATCTCCTGATTTCCGTCCAGTCGCTCTAACCCATTAAGCGACGGCGTATCTCGGATGCGAGAGCCCCTAGTGGTCTACCGGGGAAATATACGAGTCAGATGGAGAATTTAATGTCATGATGGCAAATTGGCCGTGGTAGCTCAATGGGTTAGAGCAACTGGACGGAAACCAGGAGATCCGTGGTTCAAACCCCGGCCATGGCATTGAATTTTTCATCAGAAATCTTAGCCTATATACGGCTAGTGTGAAGAAATTATTAATTTCCATCAATTAACTAAAACAGTAAGAGTTAAATAATGAAGCCTGGGACTCAAGTACTTATGATATTAAGTCACCACAAACGGGGTATCTCGAATACGATAGCCCCTAGTGGTTTGCCGGGGAAATATACGAGTCAACTGGAGAATTAAATGTCATAATGGCAAATTGGCCGTGGTAGCTCAATGGGTTAGAGCAACTGGACGGAAACCGGGAGATCCGTGGTTCAAATCCCGGCCATGGTATTGCGTTTTTGTGTTGACTCTATCTATCAAAAACCTTAGCCTATATACGGATAGTGTGAAGAAATTATTAATTTCCATCAATTAGCTAAAACATATTTTATTGTTATGAAAATATCTTAAATGTATAGCACGTTAAAGAAAGTCGTTAGTGTTACTTTTCAGAAAATAAAAATTTTCGAAAAATGTTCCACTTAAAGGTGGATTTTCTTGAAAAGTTGGTGTGGTATCCGTGGGAGACGGGGAGCTTAATTACCAAGTTTGATATTTAACTGTCTTTTGTTTTTCTTTCATTCTCTTCACATATACACACGTATTCGAGTTTTTTCTCTCAAATCCCTTTTGTGGGTTCATGCGGCTAAAATCATACAATTTAGGTGAAATCTACATCGAAATCTTAAATAAAATACATAAAATACTTAATCTATTGACTCTGCGTGTTAGACAAAGGAAGAATGAACTCTCCAGGTCCCATGCCAGAAAGGGATGTGTGAACTCTCTTTAGCCACAGTCACTGTTCCAATCAGAACAAACACAAACACTCCACTGTTTCTCAATTCAAAACCTCCAATGTGATCGTAGAAGCTAAATTAGGCTGTACAGTAATCAAGTTAGATAACTACAAAATTAATATACATATTTTCCAATCATTCTCTTCCAAAATTCTAAAACACAAGTAAAATTATCTTCATTAATATGACGAATATAGCTTATCGGTCATTTAGTTGAAGCTGACAAATGCTTATCATTTACTTATTTCGAGAACTCAATTACGAGTCTGAGAGCTGAATTAAATTACCTAAGAGAAGGAAGCTGTTAGGATCATGTACGAGGGTGGTCTGGTTTCCGACCACAACATGAAGGTGGCAGCATTCGTAAATAAAAGCTAGTAAATTTCTTTGTTCATCTGTTGACAGCTACTCACCAAAGTTTCAGCCATTTTGGACGCTCTGTTGTTATGTAACAGTCGTTCGAGTGAGTTGATGTGAGTGTTTTTATGAAAGTGGACAAAAATCGCGTATGGAGCTGTCATTAAATATTTGTTTTTGAAAGGCAATACACCTACGCAAAGCAAAGGTAAGTTGGATTCTGTGTATGGGGACTCTGCACCATCATTTACCACAGTGAAATTTTGGGCATTGAATTTAAACGTGGCCGTAAGAGCTGTGAGACAATGAACGTTCGGGACGTCCAAAAACTGCAACTATCGACGAAAACATCGCCAAAGTTATATATATATATATAATCAGTGAAAATAATTAAATTATATAAGTAATTAAATTAATCTTATATGATACATTGTTTTTAAAATATGAAAATTATTTTTGCGGTTGCGCCATGGCTGAGTGGTTAGACCACATGGCTCTCACCTAGGCGGCCCGGGTTCGATCCCAGGCGACCGCAAAGTGGGATTTGTGGTAGACAACATGTCGCTGGGGTGGGTTTCCTCCGGATTCTCCGGTTCCCCCACCATCATTACACCAATTGCTCCTTCATTCATCTCTTCATCATCCCAGGCGTTATTTATCACACTACCATTTCTTTATATTAGTATTCTTACCCGTCAATAGTCGATTCCCTGCTGAAGGTTGGTAATTTTCCTTAACCAGCATTATTGCCCATTCTTCCTGCAGCAGTCTGAAAGAATGAGTGACAGCGTGAAACTGATTGTTGTAAAGAAAACCTACCGCAAGTAAACCCTCAAATAAATAGTAAACTAGCGAACATCATTGTCAATAGACAATTTCATAAAGGTAAAAGAACGCTGAAATAAACTTACATCTCATACAGGGAACAAATATAACATAAACAACAACTATAACAACAATAACAACAATAATCATAATAATCATAATCATGATGATGATAATAATAATAATAATAATAATAATAATAATAATAATAATAATAATAATAATAATAATAATAAATAAATAAATAAATGCCATCAGTAGTAAGACAAAGAAGACGTGAAGACAATGTGAATTTTATGCCAAACTTACGTTGAACCTTCTTCAATATTGCAGCAGTACTACCCACTCGTAACTGAAAGTAGAAGCGCTACTGCATGACAAAGCATGGAGATATATTGACCTTCAGTGACGCAGCGCTGTATTCGCTCGCTATCTTGTTTACTAGAAGAGCGAAATATTAGTAACTTGGCATACAGTAAGTGATCAAACACAAATACAAACTTGGGGGCTGTGTGTCTGATATTAAGGCTTAGTCAATTAATTATTAAATACACAAATGTAAATTGATTCCCTCTTCTTTCTTCATGTCATAAAATTTAAGGGGAATTATATGATTTGTCGAGCGTGCCGATGTATGGCACGTGCTGTGATTGTATCTGAACAGAATGAACATACACCGTCTCGCCGAGATGTGCGATAGGCTTTGCATAAACAACTCCGATGTTTCACATTCCTTGCGATACACTTCCACACTTTGTCATGTGCTACATTTATTCCGTCTGTCAGGATATACATGACCACATTCGTCAAACTCTAGCAGTTTAACCTAGACCTCAATCTGGTACAGACGCGAGCAAATGTATTCCGATATGTACAAGATTGACCTACGAGAGAGAGCCATGTTTCTTCTCAGTTAGTTGCGCCAGGACACTTCAGTTTCATTATACCTGATGAGCGAGTTCGGCGCACAGGTGTTTAAGCCTAAATGGAAGAGAAACAGAATTTTGCCACATGAAACGTAGGTGGTTTTATACAACTCTCCAGTATCAACTTAGGTATTCATCGATCCTTTGCTTATTGACGTCATTTTCTCTCTCTTCCTCACTCGCACACACATACCTCAACCATTTTAACCTGCCTTTCTTCTTTTTAAATGCATTTCCAATAATCAAACTTGTAGTGTTATCTGGAACGAAATACTTCTACCTTTCATCGATTAGCTATAATTAGGTAATGTAATATTAAACTGCGTGGTATTTAAAATTAAGTGTATCTTGTTCCGAAAATAAATACATTATTTCCTTTGTCACAGTTCTCAAGAACAGAGTATATGGACATACTACTACAATTAATATAGGCACCAAGTTACCAAATGACTTGACACTAAATGAATTAACGACCAACGAAATAAATAAAATAATTATTTTGTTTGATAATGACAGTTCATATACAAAATCACATTAGCGTCACTGGCATGTCGGAGGCTTCACGGAGGAGTTCTTTAAATGTCAGTAAAATAGATATGATGTATTTCACTTTTAGCCTCTCGTAGAAACCATCGAACTAGACAGGGTCTGCACTCGCAAACTTGGGATCAGAATGCTAGGACCTAAGTCATCCTGGTCAGCTTATAGTATCACAACCACCACCACCACCACCACCACCACCACCACTATTATTATTATTATTATTATTATTATTGCGTTATCACTACTTCACAACTTCACAACTTTTGTTGGCATTGATGCTGCTGAGAAGAATTTCATCTTATTCAGCAGCTCAAAAGCTTTCTCCCAATGTGACATGTTTGGAGTAGCTTTTTTTTTAATTTATGCCCTCTATTGTTAAGTCATATCGGGTGATAAATGAAATGGGTGAAATGATACTCAAACGAGTGCGGGATCCATGGAGCTTACAGCTACCAGACATTCATCTTAAGGGGTTAGGTAAAACCCCGGAAAAAATGGTTTATCCCTGTAACTCACCCTAACCAAGATTCGAACTCGGGACCTCTTGAACGTGAGGCAGACACGCTACCATCTACGCTACCGAGGTGGGCGTTAGGGGTAATGTTGCTCGTTGTAAATTGCTGATTACCTTAACTGGAATTGCGATATCTTGAATGTTCTCTGCTAAGACTTTTGAGTTCACAGTTTCCACCGATGTAACTATTGGTATAATTTTTACACTTCGTAATTTCCAGATATTTTTGATCTCTAATGCCAGGTTCTGGTCAGTTAAAGTCAGGTCTGTAGCTTCATATACATTGAGTATTTTCAACTAGGTGGTGGCACATCATTACACTTTGCAATGACGAAAAATGTTCGTATAACTTCCATATTCATCTCTGTAGTCCATTTTTTCCTCCTCGCTAGTTCTTTTCTTCTAACAGCAGTCCTGAAATGAGGTTGCAAGTTAGAAGTGGCAGTGTATTCTTTCATCACCTCTGGGTTTTATGGTTATCATCATCATTATTACCATCACCATTATTATTATTATTATTATTATTATTATTATTATTATTATTATTATTATTATTATTATTATTATTATTATTATTATTATTATTATTATTATTATTATTATTATTTATTATTATTATTATTATTATTATTATTATTATTATTATTATTATTATTATTATTATTATTATTATTATTATTATTATTATTATTATTATTATTATTATTATTATTATTATTATTATTATTATTATTATTATTATTATTATTATTATTATTATTATTATTATTATTATTATTATTATTATTATTATTATTATTATTATTATTATTATTATTATTATTATTATTATTATTATTATTATTATTATTATTATTATTATTATTATTATTATTATTATTATTATTATTATTATTATTATTATTATTATTATTATTATTATTATTATTATTATTATTATTATTATTATTATTATTATTATTATTATTATTATTATTATTATTATTATTATTATTATTATTATTATTATTATTATTATTATTATTATTATTATTATTATTATTATTATTATTATTATTATTATTATTATTATTATTATTATTATTATTATTATTATTATTATTATTATTATTATTATTATTATTATTATTATTATTATTATTATTATTATTATTATTATTATTATTATTATTATTATTATTATTATTATTATTATTATTATTATTATTATTATTATTATTATTATTATTATTATTATTATTATTATTATTATTATTATTATTATTATTATTATTATTATTATTATTATTATTATTATTATTATTATTATTATTATTATTATTATTATTATTATTATTATTATTATTATTATTATTATTATTATTATTATTATTATTATTATTATTATTATTATTATTATTATTATTATTATTATTATTATTATTATTATTATTATTATTATTATTATTATTATTATTATTATTATTATTATTATTATTGTTGTTGTTGGGTAGACTGCTAGGTAGGATAATTCGGTGATCGGTGGAGGGTAACGTCAGTGTTGATGAGCAGATAAACTTGACCTTTGTTTTCACTAGGCTAAACTAAACGATCATAGAATTTTGTTCCCTTTGCCTCTCCATCGGAAAACTTTTGCACCCGTGGGTACCTCTACAGAAGCAGAGCTATGTCGGGGCAGCCGCCTAGCGGGAAGGCGATCACTTGTAGCAAAGGTCAGCTGTGTGTACGGTGCGATAACAACTCTGAGTGTTACAGCAACATCCAGCGAATGTAATTATAAACAATTATATTTGTGGAAGGAATGGTCTTTGGAAGGGCTATGCAAGGAAGATTGCTGCAGAGAACTTTTGGCCAGTCGGAGGTCATTTCCAGCTGCCTGCCTCTACAAAAATTGATTTGCCGCAATAAGCAGCACAGTTTGCTCTTTGAAGACGAACAGGACAGGGTGGTTGAAACGTTGGTTTCATCTGACATGACGTGTCAAAGACCGAATAACTGAGATATTTATAAAACTGGCCGTGGAAGTTTGAGAGAACAAATCTGCATGTTTTCAACATACTGAGTTTAGCATAATTTGACTCAAAATGGAACGTTCTTGTTGTGGAAATGAAGGCGAGAAAAACACTGGCATAATTTAACAAAATGTTCTTAGGCTGCCGAATGGCGTTTACAGAGTTGAGACAATTACAGTGTGACCACTCCATGAGGGATGCCTACACCTGGAGGGATGCTGCTGTCGGCTGGAAAAAGTGATGAAAGATAAGTACCGGTTGGTACCAATGACACTGAATGTAGTCAGTTTCATTACCTGAGTTTAAAGTCAGGAACATCTGGTAAAAATATAGCCTGATGAATAAGATAGCATGTGATTACACCCGTAAAATCTCCAGAAGTTCTTGTAGCAGCTCCTTTTGGTGAAAAGTTAAAAGTGCTAAATGACTCAGTGTCAAGCAAATAGGTTTCACAGATACGAGAACATAGTCTACCGGTAAAGTCATGACAAATGCATTTTACAATCGAAAGGGGATATAATTGGTCGACTTCATGGATCCTGGGACAAAAATAAATGCCGACAGGTATTGTCAGACATTAAAAAATATCAGACGGACGATTCAGAATCGTAGTAGAGGGATGTTGAGCAAGGGCACAAGCCTTCTCCACGACAATGCGCGCCCCTACGCCACTCATCAAACCGTAGAACTTCTACAGCAGTTTGGATGCGACATCAACCTCCATCCACCCTATCATCTGGACTGAACGTCCAGTGTCTGTCCTTTATTCCCCAAGTGGAAAAATGCCTTGGCTGGGCGCCGCTTTAGTGAGGACGGCAAAGTGAAACATAAGTTCCATCGCTTTTTCAATAGCATGGCGTCTGGTTGGAATGACATGGGCATACAAAAATGCTACAGCGTTTACAAAAATGCATTGATCGAAATGGCGATTACGTGGAAAATGTTCAAGTTTCCAAACTATGTAGTATAATTTATTGTAAATAAACACCGTTGATATTTTTTAACGATTATCCTCGTACAAATGTAATGGGTGATGTGCACTGTGAGAAGGCTAATAAGCGTAATGTTCTTAACAGATATACTATTTGATTTCCAGTTAAGGATATTGAGTCGTTTAAGAGTGAGAAGTTCACATGCTGTCATTGTGAAACATGAAAAATAAAAGAATAGGAATGAATAGTGTTTTCTGTGGCAGAAATGGAGAATTATGAAAGAGAGAAACGAAAAGGAAGCAATATAGTTGCTAGAAGACTTTCAGATGCTATTGGCAGAAATTTCATTCTGTGGATGTATTAAAGGAGAAAAAGGAGAATAAGACACTAAAGATCTCGACACTACTCGTGGTACGAGATGTACTATAACTTCCAGTGTTGGTGAGATGTGGTAGATGGCTTTGAAGTTATGGATGTAGGTCACCTTGCAGCATGATCTGTTATTTGAGATCCACTTGGTAAGAACAGCCCCAAAAGTTCGTGGGACGATCTTGTTCTCAAATCATACATTGAGTGGTAGCTGGTTTGTTACACTTGGAGAAGTAGTGATAGCCTAAGCCTTACACATAGCGTCGTGTCATCTGATAGCTAGTCTTAGTCTGTTTATAATGATGACAAGTGCATTAGATGTTCCAAATTGTGGCGTTTATTTATTTTTTTTTTCGTAATTTACGTCCTCGTCATATCGGACGATGAATGGAATGGGTGAAATGAGGCTCAAATGAGCCCAGGATCCATAGAGCTTAGAGTTACCCGACATTCGTCTTGAAGGATAAGGGAAAACCCCGGAAAAAGCCTTATCCAGGTAACTCACCCTGACCGAGATTCGAACTCGGGACCTCTTGAACGTGAGGCAGATATGCTACCACCACGCTACCGAGGCGGGCAATTGTGGCGTTGATGTTCAACTTTCACAACATTGTGCAACAACTGCGTAAGGTTAATACATAGGTGGTCTGAAAAGTTTCCATCTTAATAAAGATACAAGACAGAATACTTTATTTATATTTTTTATTTTTTAACAGAGTCTCTTTGTAACTCTACACACTTCTCCCAGCAATGCTCCCATCTCTGTAACCCATCCAAATAGTACTCGGCGTTTTTCTCTACAAAATAATTGTTCACGAAGGGTATTGCCTCTTCATTTGACGAAAATCTCTGTTCTCTGAGGGCAATTTTCAGATGAGGGAGCAAAAAGAAGTCGCTTAGGGCTAGATCTGATGAGTCAAACAGTTCAAACCGTAATTCGTAGATTTTCGCCATTGCAACCGCTGAGGTGTGAGACGATGTGTTGTGTTGGTAAAACAGGATTTTATTTTTCCGCAAATGTGACCGTTTATCTGCAAGTTCTGCCTTCAGCTTACCAAGAGCATGGTATGCTCCTGTAATGGTTTTTCCTTTTTGAAGATAATCGATTAAAATATCTCCATGGCTATCCCAAAAAACAGTCGCCATCACTTTTCCAGCCGAAAAAAAAGGTTTTTGTTTTTTTGGAGCCCTTTGCAGTCCACTGTTTAGACTGTATTTTTTTCGGGTGTATAATGGTGTATCCAATTTTCATCTACAGTAATTGATAGGCGCCAAAACTAGAATTTATTGCGCCTAAATTGCGCCAACAGAGCGTTGGAAATGTTCATTCGAACACGTTTATGGTCTAACGTGAGAAAACGCGCCACCCAACGCGCAGACAGATTTCTCATGTCTAAATGTTGATTTAATATGTGAAAAACACTTTCTTTTGACATGTTCATAGCCTCTGCTATCTCTCTCACTTTAATTCGGCGGTCGTCTGGCGCCATTTGGTGAACTTTGGCGATGTTTTCGTCAGTAGTTGCAGCTTTTGGACTTCCCAAACGTTCATCGTCTCCCAAGCTCTTACGGACACATTTAAATTCAGGTGCCCAGAATTTCACTGTGGTAAATGGTGATGCCCTGTCCCCATACACAGAATCCAACCCATCTTTGATTTGCGTGGGCATGTTGCCTTTCAAAAACAAATATTTAATGACAGCTTGATACTCGATTTTGTCCATTTTTATAAAATCACTCACGTCAACTAGCTCAAACGACTGTTACATAAAAACTGAGGGTTCAAAATGGCTGAAACTTTGGTAGGTAACTGTCAATAGATGAAGTACGAAATTCACAGGCTTTTATTTACGAGTGCTGCCATCTTCATGTTGAGGTTGGAAACTTACTGAACCCATTTCTGAGGTGGCGGCACCAAGAGGGCGGTGTCCATTACCTCCAATGACAGGGTGATAGCGAAGAGACGTTGAGGCGAGAGGACCTACTGTTTATACGGTGGACTCCGAACCACGTTGGGCATAGGGTACTGACTCTTAACATGTGCTAGACAGAGGTGAAGGCGCGGATAGGGCCGTCTTAAAATCGCCACCCCAGATCCAGGAGTCAAACTCGAACCCTCAGCACGAGAGTAGCGAACGAAACCACTGTGCTACCCTGGCGCCCAATCTCGTGCTGAGAGTTATTCTGGGCTATCGGTGTATGATTCACAGGTTAAAAGGATTTTATTTTGTTCGTAGGTCTCGGCCTGCAGCCTCGTTTCGGAGTTATGTCTACCCACGAAATAGCGTATTCCTTTTAACAGTTGTATCACAAATAACTAATAGAAAACCAGGCTTTTAAATTGCAGGAATTAAAGAATATCTCATACAGGTACTGAGAGACTCAATAGAACCGTTTAATATTCATTTGTATCTGAATAATATAATATAAATATACAGGATAAATATTTCCAGAACTCTGTAGAGTATACTAAAACTGAATTGTTTTCAAAAAAGTTGTTAATAGCTTTCTTTTACAAATAATTGTAAACATTAATAAAGTTCTAAGGTTTGTGTATTTTGCACCCAGGTTACTGAAGGACAAGAGATAATTTGTTAATTTACCTAGCTATATTCTCAAGTAGAATGTAATAGTTTGTTACTAACAATACGCAAGTGCTAGAGAAAGTAACTTGTCGTGTACAACAGTCTGGTAGGCACTACTTGTTAAGAACTGAATTTGGAAGGTAATCGGTTTGAGCTGCCATTCCCTCGAGGAGAGGCTACTTTGCCGGTTGAAGCAGTAATTTCATATCGTTAAGTACGTGAGATGATTGCAGGCAACTTTAACACCTTACATTTACCTTTCGGTTTTACTGTTAGGGAGGATGAAGCAGAAAAAAGGTACATATATCGTCTCCATGGTGCAGCGCCCTGATTATCGGCGGCAGTTCCATAGTAAAACAGGTGCTTTATAGGTGCGCGGGCATTACCTACCTTGTTAGCAAGTACGCAGTAATAAATCACAACCTTCTACAAGCCTTCCATTAACATGCCCCGTTTTTTTCACCTTCCTTCATCGTTTTCTTTATCGTCTTTATTTTCATTCTCTGGGCGCTTTTCTCATGTCTCTTGCCAATTGCCTACGTACAACTAACACGTGAAGTATTTTGCTTCAACAAAGTAATGTGAAGATTTCATTATGTTAAAAGTACACCAAGTTAGAAAGAAATGCAGAATTTGTGTTTGTCTATATGGATGTTTTCCAGTGTATGACACTTCTGGCACATCTCCGCCTGTCGGCTACTACAGTGGTGAACTATGAGATCTTTCTCTCCAGGTGAGAGAATAGACAGCACGAGCTAAGTTGGCTGATAAATTTAATGGATGTTTCTAATTCTTAGCATAAAGAATGGTAACTATTGAAGTATTATGTCTGCTTACTCCTACATATCTGTACTTAACTTCACAAGCAGCTCCATCTACTGATGCCAGTCCCTTTAGGAAATGGATACCAGTAGAAGGAAACTTTGGATACTATTTGAAGAAGAGGAAATTTTAAAATTGTAGAAAACAGTCTTTCGTAGTTTGTTATAGCAATTAAACCTGTAGTAGAAATATAGATTTGATTTATATTGTTAGAGTAGAAGCAATGTAAAATAAAGACTGTTTTAGATATATTAGATCTTGCTAAAACGAATAAGTAATTATTCAAGTTAGGCTGTTAGGTAAGGTATGGGATAGCATTAATTTTTCCTAAGCCACTACGAATTCTACTAGTCCAACCTATCAACTGCTTTGGAGTTGTTCTGTGAATACTTTTCTCAGGTTTACTCAATAAAATACTTTATTCTGAACTTGAGGAATTTCCTTATTTTTTTGTTCCATTTGCACCCCACCTTTATCTCCAAAGGTCATATCGACAGCCGTTCTCCTTTGGAACATATCGATTGTGTTAACTCGTATTTGTTGGGTTTTAATCATTAGATCACGCACACATTCGTACTCTCATTCATACTTCCAGACTCTGGGGAATATGAGGAATTACCTTGGGGAAAAATTCCCATCCCCACCGCCGGGAATGGAATCCGGGACCCCAGCACGGCAGAAGGGTGTTCTACCGACTGAGTTACGGGACCAGCCATGAGTAGATTTGTAAGTTTACTGGAATTCAGTAACCTGTAGGTTTAGTTAGTTCGTTAAGGTAGAAAAATTTGTAAATTGTTTTGTGTAATTTGATTTAAAAATGAATAAAATTGAAAATGAAGTTCGCATAATAAGGTCTGGTATAGAATGCAGAAACCGGTCTATTAGATATGCAGGTTTTTTTTTTACTTCACTGTTTAAATTAAGTCTTTCTGTAACAACGATGAGAAGCCCAATTTGCTGTGATTCGCCTAAAAGCTATCATAAGCGTTTGCGGATCGCCACAAAAGTGTCCATTAGGCCCTTAAGATTGTCAATGTTTTGTAACAGTAAGGACACCTTAATAGAGGACCCCAATTAAGAAATATGTGATGCTCCACTAAAGTTACTGCAACATAAATTACCAAATGTAGCTTCTGATTAGCATCTAAATTACAACGTTTATTCAGTAACTTGCTAAAGCCTAAGAAATTTTCCATTCTAATGTTTACACTGTTCCAAGAGTATATTTTGCATCTCTGTGATTTCTGAGCGAATTGAATTTTAAGTAGTGGAATTTTAAGCTAATGGATTCCACTGGAATAACTGCATCAGCTACACTCAATTTTGACTAATTCTCAACACATAAACTCCTTAGTTAATGTCTTGATATTCCTCAACAAAGTGGAACTCTTACTTCTCATATTGTGCCTTGTTTAATACATACAAATTATTTATCGTAATTATTTGCCTTATCTTCGTATCACTGCTGCATACATTTATTAATGCTTCAAATCAATATTATAAATATTTATATTGTTCACAAACTTGAGGCAGTTTACTTAACAGCCGACAGTAATTTTAAGTATGTTTAACACCCGCTTACTTCGTACGATGCCATAGACGGTGACCTCTCACGACATATCAAAGGTAATACTAAATTAGGAGAGCAACTTTGGAAAAGAAACATTACAAGCAACTGATTGGGCCACCTCTTGGCATGGTAATAAAAAGGGGGAAAGACAAAACTGTTGGAAGTTGAACTGGGATTTTGATTTTTAACAAGCTAATGTATTTAGTTTCTCTAGTGCAGTTTTACAACCATTCTTACACAAGCTTATTTTTCAATCCAAGTTTTAATGACAGATAAATTTCAATATTTATACATTTGGTTGTAAATTTATGAAACTCACAGTAGGTACAACTGGAAAATTTTTAAAAAGCGTGTCGCTACGCTACAGCTTTAAAATTTCCTGTTCTTTCCATGGCTACGAAAAAGGTAAATAAAGAGAAAGAAAGATGGAAGCAAATAAATCAGCTTACTAGTTTAAAACGACATAAGTATTTGATCATTCAGGAAAAAAATAGAATCTCAGAAATGGTAATGCCATTTAACGTCCTTCAATTGTTAGACATTTAAAGAGAACGTTAACAAAACAAATGTCAGCAATTTCTTGGCGAATGTTACTTTTACGTTTATCTGAAGTGGTGCAATTGTTTTGTAAACCTCCTGTCTAATTCCTTTTCGTTTTCCTGATTTTACTACTGCAACTTTTATCTCTGAACATTATAAGAGAGGGTCTTCGAAACAAATTCACCCACTTTAGATGAATTTGAAAATAACATTCAGAGAAATTACTGCCGGATCTCAGAGGGAATTGCACAGTGTAATGGACAATTTCCCAAGCAAAAGTCCAAAATGCAGCGAGACAGTTCCAACAAGGTTTTGTGTTATGTGTGTTGGAAATAATTTACGTAACAAACCGTAGTATATTTACTTCCGACTCCTTTCACCCGCACCGCCGACACAGCAACGTCTCCCCGGTCGGCCACACGTTACGAACCAAATACCGCTAAGGATTTTTTACCTTGCATAACTAAATCACAACCTGAAAAGCTACACCAGTAAGAACTTCACATTTATATATTTCTGATCTAGCAATCCATTTCTATTCACTTAGATAGCCTTCAAATCGTAAAATAAAGCTAGATGAACCGGGAAGCTCAACCTGGAGACAACTGTGCTCTAACAAAACACAAGATATGGACAAAAGGAAAATATTTTGAAACTTGTAATGATGTTGGAATGGTATACCTCATAATAAAGATGAATTAGGAGATTTGTAGCGAAGAAATATTCCAAGAAAACCACAGAGAAACTTAGGATCATAATCAGGGCCGTAGTGGAGGGGGAACGCGGATCTACGCCGTTCGGAGGGGACGCAGTCCCCTTACTAATAATATTATTTACAGCCTTTTAATTCATCACCTTTCTTAATTTAGCATTCAAAATACTGCAAAAATACAAAATATATACATTCAAATAATGTTTATGGCTATTAACGGACCTCCAGGGATATGTGGAACCCAGGGGATTACATAAAAGAATGGATAAAAAAGGTCGTACGCATGCTGAGGACAACCAAAGCAGGAAGGCGAATCTACAAGCGCAGAATTCCGATTGGTTCTCCAGCATCTGGAAAAAAAAATTAGGTGTACGTCCCCCCACTATTTTGTTAGGAACACGGCCCTGGTCATAATAGACTCAGCAGTGTCTATACTTTAAATAAGACTTGTCAAGTTATTAAAAATGAGATATATTTTTATATAAATAATGAGTAGTTGGCATGCTTAATTTAAGATTACGCACTCAGACTAGGCAGATGTTCACCTTTCCTTCCATAAGCACTTTTCGGTCCTACTTTAGACCATCTTCAGTGCAGCTCCCACTGAAGATGGTCTAAAGTAAGACCGAAAAGTGCTTATGGAAGGAAAGGTGAACATCTGCCTAGTCGGAGGGAGTAATCTTAAATTAAGCATGCCAACTACTCATTATTTATATAGTGTCTATATTGTTTGCCCAGGATAAGAAGACAAGCTAAAGGAATGTGTAACGTAATCACGTTTGCTATCCGCACGGTGTTTATGCTCACCTTCCGAGTACGACAAGGATGGAAGATTCGTTTAAAAGCGTAAGTGTTGTGACATAACTCACCTATACAAAATACCTACCGCTGCATTTACTGTAACAAACATTAGATCTGGCAACATTGGTGACTCATATGCGCTCTCATTCACTCATTTCCTAGTAAACAGATCCACTACCGGAGCAGAAAAACACTTCAAGCTCATCTGCCCTTCATTCCCCTCTAGCCTCCTTCTCGTGGACATACAGTAGTTTATAGTGGAGCTAGCCAAAACAAGGGCAAAAGCTAGAGTCATATTAATAGTATATGAAACATTTAGTTCGTGCATTCATAATAATTACTTATCTTGCTCTGAAAAAATTACACAAGCAAATGTATTTTCAAGAGGGTATGCGATAGTGACAGGAATTTATGCTTCAAAAGAAGGAGAAAATGAAGAAATGATAATTACTACAGAAAATTATATAAGATTGTCTAATAAATCTGATATACTTATTATCCTGAGAAATTTTAATGCTACTGGAAACATTAAACAAAAGCTGCATGGGCAGTCATGGTGCATAATTTTGGAATAGGAATATTTATGGAATAATCGAGTTTGGAATATATAATAAATGTAACATAAATATGGTTGGAAGGTCTGAATATCCCATATCAATAATAGATTATCTCTTACTTGGTCAAAAATTAGTTAAATTGACGTTAGATACAAAAAGATTTCGAAGTCCGGAATTTCATCTACCTATTGACATAAAACTAGGATGTTGTAAAACGAAAAAACAAAAGACTGAGATATTACTTTTAGACCAAGCACCTTCAGAGATGTCAGTACAATCTGGCTGTATCAAACAAGAATGGAGAATATTATGAAAGGTTTACGAAGCTGCGATAATGTAGATGGTGAATGGAATACGCTTTTATCGAACTTTGGCGATATATTTTCTTAAATTTATAGGAGATATTATTACCAGTATGGTACATAATTAATGTATTCCCAAAACGCTTTCCATTATCAGAAAGAGATTCTATTCAACAAAGTGTTCTTCTTTGGTTAGTTCGAACGAAAGGCAACTGCCTTATTAGTGGAGGGAGAGGATGCGAAATGGTGCAATAACTGCAGCTCTTCTTACTTCCAACAAAGATGTGAGATTCTTAAGTGGCTACTATAAAATACCGCTTTAACATTACACTTTAGCATTACCTCCTCGTTCAGAGCGCAGCAGTAAACACACTACGTTTTTATGTCTTCATTCTTCACCTTACACATAAACATACTGACGATACTAATTATGAACCTAGGTTCTTCAAGGGCCTCAGACACCTAACAAACGCGAATTAATTCTGCAGTCGTTGATAATTGGAAGTTACGGCCGTTCCATTATTTCAGTTCTTTTAACACTAGTTGCTTCTTTTGTATAACCAGTGATTTTTGTATTTACATTTAAAGTTATCTCAAATCAAAATGTTGTCCTTCTTGGTGGTTTTCCTCTATGACAGTATATAACATTTTGCTTACTACTAGTGGTATTATTAGCAGTAATGATAGTGATTTCATAAATAAGTTATACAACGATGGGAGACACCTCGTATAAGTACGTCTATATATACATTAAGGCTACCATTCGTGTTGCGTCGTGGCATGCCTTGGTCCTAGTCACGGAAAGTGACCCGGGTTCGATCCCACCCATGCGGTGCGGATTTTAAGTCCCGGGTATAGGACCGGTGCCCATTCAGCATTGCGAGGAATTTGAGGAGCTTACTTTAGGTAAGCGGCCCTGATTAAGTGCAGAGGAATCTACTCCCATTAGTCCTGGACCCGTAGGACCAGGATCCGGGCCTCCTTCTACTCGGGAGTGATGGATACTCCGGGGCTCTTTCCATAGGGCAATACCTGATTTCTTAAAAGGCCCCCCTCCCGCTGAGCACAACGTCAAGACGGGATGGAAGTCACGAAAACCGACGTTCCGCCTGGGGAATGCCGAGATGCTGACCACAACTTCCCATCGTATCGGTTGGATGTTCGCCCACCTCTGCCGTGCGTAATTGGGCGTGAGACCGGCAGTCGGTTTGGTATGCCCTGGCCCTCTTAGGGTTTTTAAGGCAACCATTCTCCAGAACGAAAGGATGAGATGAAGGAACTGCGGGCATCAGGCTAAGGAGACTAGCGCAGCTCACTAATAATGATTCCAAACACGGATCTCACTGCTAGAGATGCATAGATAATCAACGACCTCTTTACTGCCCACGGAAGGTAGGTTTTTTTTTGGGGGGGGGGCATCTGTTCGGCACCATCATACTCCAGAAACCTAGAAGCATACCTGAAAGGGAAATCATGGAAACGAATCTACTACAGGATTCGCAAACTAACCACTGAGAACTCTAAGCACCACAAGTCCTTAAAAATGTGAAACGAAAGTCAAAAATAGAACGATAACTTCTCTGAGGAGGGAGTTTATTAGTACTCTATTTTGTTTTCAGGTATTTAAGCAAAAGCAAATGCTATGTTATGAAAAAACTCTTAACTAGGAACACATTTTTAGCTCTTCATTCATAAACTGTCATCAAGATAGAAGCATCTAAGTTATAGACGTTTTCACTGATAAAAATGTTGGATGTTTGTCGTAGTTGCATTAGTAGCACACGATATGACTTCTCACCTTAATACCAGTGGCAATTAATCTTTCATCAGTCAGTTTGACAGAACGCAACCTTATCTTATTCAAGTATCCGTTTAACAGAATAATATACACAGCAATACTGAAGTAAATAGATGCCAAATTTCAACTTAAAACATCTAAGCATATAGAAGTTGAGATTTGTATCATAATGAGATGCATACAACACGCTGCAATAATACCTAGTGACAAAACCTCGGACATATTCCGCGTATTATAATAGCATATTACAGGAGAGAACTAGATATCTCCCTTATAAGATGTACTCATAATATGTCCAAAATAATATAATAATTATAATACTATAATTATATATTTGTTGTAAATATAGCTATGTACACATATGGCTTCAGCAACGTGTATGTAATTCAGAAATGTCAATGAACAGCAACGTAAATGTACGTTTCAGGTCATTGCCAACTTCTGTATTCATGCAACTACATGTGCCTAATTTAATTGGAACCAAAATTTATCGAAACATAAAATAAAAAGGACAAACAAAAACTTCAGATTTCACTCTAAAATAATGTTATTACGCTCGATGAAACAAAATAATTTTCGAAAAGATACGCGTGTGAGCATATCTGTAATCCTGGATAAATTCCATACAGTACGAATGCATCCAAAAAAGATCCTCCCTAACTATATATCATATACACAATTTTCACTATTTTTGTTTTCTCAGCTTTGGCTCCGGTGGTTTTCAATAACATACCACACATTTAAAGTATTTATATATCATATATTTATAAGCATCTTCAATATTTTGGCAACAGTCATAGGGAAATGTACTTATGCAGACCTTTATCTCATTTAAGTTCAAGTTATCATAGGAATAAGCTTTTTTGATAGGATTGTTTGTAGACATTAAATAAAAATAAATATATTGGATAGAGAATGCTAAGTAAAGTAACAGATCGATTTTTAAGAGGAGGATGCTCTGAAGAAGAAATAGTTATGCGGTGTATACAACTCTTACAGGCCCAAGATTAAAATAAAAAATACCGAAAATTGTTCATATAAAAGTCAAAAGTTATGACAAAGCTCTTGATGTGATAAGTCAAAACTACAGTAACACTCGAGGCATGATCTCTACGGGGCAGTGGAATGATTCTGGGCGGATGTTGACTCACACATCTTGCAGTGCTACCTACCATTGTTCTTGAGTAACAGGTGGTGGGTTCATTGAGTATATCTGGGTGTCGAGAACATTCCATAAGTGGTCAGTTAGGTTAAGTTTGGGCTAAACAATGATCAGGAAATCACTGCACTGTTTTCATCAAATCGCTTGTGTAGAACCAACGAAGTGTGTCAAAATGCACTGACCAGACGAAAAACTGCATTTTTATCAGAGCACAGAAAGAGACACAGAAAATCTGAAAGAATGTCCACCTGTCATTCATCCCTGCTGGACAATGGAGCTTAATTGAGACAATGAGAACATTGTAGAGGCCTTTACCAATGCACCTCTGGACACAGTCTTGTTGATACGCGCAGGACCCATAGCGTCATGGGATATAGGCTCCAATCTCACCGTCCAACAGCTCGACCCCAATGGAACCGTAATTTACTGGATCAAACTACACTGTTCCACGGTCCAATAACAATGTCCATGGCAGTCATTGAGCTCTAGGTCAAGGTGTCAACACAGAGACACAAGTTAGTCGGCGGCTCTGCGGTGTATTTGTCTCCTTGCAGCTCTAAGAGGGAAGTCCTGGGCTCTTACGCTCCGAATTCAAATGCGTGGTAAACTGATTCACAAAAGTCCAGGAATCTCTCATGTCGCTGCTAAATCCGTTCGTCAAACCACCTGTGTCATATTGTGGAGCAGTTTACGTGCTAGAAATATGCTCTCTCTCTGATACTTAAGATCCGTTCTAGACCTGCCGCTCAGAGACGCGAATTCTTGTGTAATCTCCGACACCAAGAACTTTTTGTCGTGTACATTATAAATGTTTGTAACTATAGACAGGTTCCCTAGTTATCACGTCCATCTTGCACCATAAACCACAACATTGAATCATACCTACTTGCAAGGTACATGTACAAATGAGACAACACTTCCGCTGACTTTTGGTAACTCAGTTTACATAAAGTTCGTTTTAGTACTGCGAGGGGTTACGGAGATCATAATTATTAAACACACAGTCCTTAAAATTGTGGAGTAGAGGAGGCGGGCAAGGCGTTAAAAATCACCGGTGCTCCGTATCGTGTGCTTAACGCAAGTTAATGACTCCATTACAATGATTACAACGGGGCAGGTAATTACAGTCTCTCTATATTCCGATATTTTATCGCTTCAACCTTGCCTGGTTGCCCATAAATTACCGACAGCTCGCTACTTTACTGGACCAATGTTTTTCCTAACCTTCACTTAGGAGTAGTATATCCAGCACTTGCCAAGCAACTGGAACGTTACGATTTCCCTGACGAGACCCACAGTTGCCAAACTTTCAGCGCGTCCATACTTGTCTATGTATTTACATTATGGCAAATAAGGATATAACATTATGGAGAGACAAGTATACTAGTCCTTGATAATTTTTCCTGATATTTTATTAGAGTTTTGGAACCTTTTATAATAGCAAAACTCTATAATTTACATTAAACATTGTAAAAAAAAAACACTTTATGTTTTCGTAGACTTAAAGCTTTCCCGACGTTAATTATGAATAATTTCTTCTCGGGAGATCAGTCAGGTAAATGCTAAATCGCTGTCCAAGCTTTCGACGACGTACTCTGTCGCCATAATCAGGGAACTCCCTACGGATTCGTCGAAAGCTTGGACAGCGATTTAGCATTTACCTGACTGATCTTCCGAGAAGAAATTATTCAACTTATGTTTTACACTAAAACAACTTTCTTTGTCCATTCTTACACAAAATACCTTTGTAAATCTTATATTTAATTAACCTACTTCATGTTAAACGAGATAAAAATATATATAGAAATGGCTTCATTATCACTTCCGTATAAGAACAACGAGGTTAGGCGCCATGATAACCTTAAGCGATCGTCAGATCTTTTAGAGCTGAGCGCTTTGTGATGGCGTTGGAATCTATGACCATGAGATAAAAATGTAATGTTTTGATTACGCCTAGCTTCCTATCCTCATTCTTGTAAATGCGATTCTTGTAAATGCTTTTATTACATAATTCCTAGTAGGTATTATGACAGACAGAGGAATACAGTAGGCCTAAGTGATAACCAGTTCTTTAGGAATTGGTCACTACATGATTGCTTTAAAATTCCATTCTCTTACATGAGCAAGAGAGGGAGAGAGAGCGAGTAGAGATTTCTCGTTTGAGAAAAGTATAAGTACTGCAAAATTTAAACGAAAAACAATAAGTATCTCGGAAATGAGTAACTTTTCTAAAAAAAATGTGATATAGATTGTGTATTTAAAGAGTTCCACAATTTAACAATTAAGAGAGATGGGGGTCGCAGGCGACCGCAAAGTGAGATTTGTGGTGGACAACATGGCGCTGCGACGGGTTTTCTCCGGGTCTTTTTTTTTTTTTTGTAATTTACGTCCTCCAACTTTAAGTCATATCGGACGATGAATGAAATGGGTGAAATGATGTTCAATGCGTCCGGGGTTCATGGAGCTTAGAGTTACCCGACATTCGTCTTTCAGGATAAGGGAAACCCCCAGAAAACCTATCCAGGTAACTCACCCTGACCTAGATTCGAACTCGGGACCTCTTGAACGTGAGGCAAACATGCTACCATCTACACTACCGAGGCGGGCCCTTTTCTCCGGGTCATCCGGTTTCCCTCGTCAGCATTCCACCAATTTCCCCATCATATCTTTCCTATCATTCATCTCACCCTCATTTATATATACAGATCATCCACATTTATATTATCCACTTCCTTTACCTTCACACCAGGCTATGGGCTGATCACCTATCCTAGTTCTCTATCGTATCCGAAGTTTCGGTTCTTCAGGCCCGACCTTAAAAGGAATAGAAGAACGAGAATCTCCTAACACCACGATGGTGGAACAGTTAGAGAAGTTAAATAAAAAGCTGAAGAGAGGGGTGTATTATTTGGGAGGAGTGTGTAATTTCGGGAGACCAAGAGATAAGGATAATGATTTTTTTTTTTTTTTTTTTTTTTTTTTTTTTTTTTTGTAATTTCCGTCCTCCAACGGTAAGTCATATCAGGCGATGAATGCAATGGGTGAAATGATGCTCAAATGAGCTACGGGTCCATAGAGCTTAGAGTTACCTGACATTCGTCTTTCAGGATAAGGGAAATCCCCGGAACAAACCTTATCCAGGTAACTCACCCTGACGGAAATTCGAACTCGGGACCTTTTGAACATGAGGCAGACACGCTACCATGACGCTACCAAGGCGGGCATAAGGATAATGGATTAGTCAAATGAATTTATCGCAGATGCTCCATAGTATCACCTTTAGCGGATGCAAGGATTATTACTGTGGCTAATGTGAAACGATAATGGAGGGAGAGGAAATTAGGGGATGTAATTAACCTACCCTAAAAGAAACTTTAAAAAATTTCAAAAACAAAAAAAGTTCAGGAACTGATGGTTTGAATATGGAACTATTTAAATATGCCTCGGTTAAATTCCAGACTATACTTTTGAATTTCATCAATATATATTGGAAAAATGGGCATTTACCAGAGGAATGGAATATTGCATTGATATGTCCGATTTTCAAAAAGGGAGACCGAACTGAATGTGACAATTATAGAGGAATTAATCTTTTGAACTCAGGTTACAAGGTCTATGCAAAAATCATAACACAAAGAATTGCTCCAATCTCAAACTAAATTGCATGATTCACAAAATGGATTTAGAAAAGGGCGTTCCTGCAATTATTGTATGTTCACAATAACACAGATTATGGAGAAACGACGAGAATATAATCTACCAACTCTAATAGCTTTTATAGACTACGTAAAAGCTTTTGATAAAGTAAACAGAAATCTACTATTGGAAATAATGATTAAAAATGGATTTCCTCAACATTTAGTAGGAACAGTACAAAGTATGTATATAAATACAAAATTTAAATTAGAGAAATCCATGGAAAAAGATAAACTAGTAGAGATTAATTTAGGACTAAGACAGCAGTTGTACGATGGCAAACTATGCTCAGAACACATTTTAAAATAAAGGGGGAAAATGTTGACACATTGCTGTTTGCTGATGACCAGATTTTAATTGCGGAGACGGAAGATAACTTACAAAGAGCCATACATGAATTAAATAATATTACAAGAGAATATAATCTTCAAATTTCATATGAAAAAACAGAAATAATGGGTTTTATAGGAACGAACAATTTGACAGCAAAAATTTGCATAAATGATAAACCCATCCAACAACAAAGTTATTTTAGTTATCTTGGCTATATTGTGTCATATACCAGTAATAGAGATATACAAAACAAAATAAACAAATTCCCAACAATATGTGGCACAGCAAAAAGAGCTTTTAAAAATTGTAATCGTCAAGCTTTGTTAAAACTGTATATAATAATGGCGATCCCAGCCCTGCTTTATGGGTGTAAAAACTGGGTCTTGACTATCTCACAACAGAATAAAGTGGAGGCTGCTGAGATGAAATTTCTGACAGGTGGCAGGTTATAGACTCATAGACAAGAAAAGAAACGAGGATATTAGAAGAGAATTGGAAATTCAGAGTCTAAATGAAACAATCATTGCATACAGGCAGAAATGGCAAGATCATGTGCAGAGAATGACCGAAGACCGTACACCACAAATAGTATACAAGTATAAACCTGTAGGTAGAAGAAATGTTGGCAGGCCACGAATGAGATGGTCCGATCAATTCCCTTGAAGTCGGAACGGACCACAAGGCTTATACCGTGATGATGATGATGATGATGATGATGAATTAACCTACCCAGCATTCGCCTGACGACCCGGAAAACCCACCGAAGGAAAAAACTCATGGGTCAGTTAGACCAACCACGGGATTCGAACCTGAGCCTCTCAATGCAGGCCACAGAGGAATTACTGCACCATCACCACTCGGTATTTGCTCACTTACTGAAATACGTAGCAGAAACAGTAATAAGCTTTCGTAGATAAAAGTAATCGAATGTAAGCACAGAATGTTATGTAAATGTACTTCTATGTGCAAAGTAGAAGTAGCGTGAAAACGTTGCGGGAGTGAATATCGAGGTTGCGACTGAATTGTAGAGGGCGTTTAGAAGGAAACGAATCAATAAATTTTGGCGCCTACCAAAGTGTAAAAGCACAGTAAATATTAGTGTACCCCACCTGCTCAAACAGAATGTGAAACAGATGCCCTCTAGGAGTTCCATAGAGATCGGAAACAGGTGGTGAGATACCATCTAAGCTACCCCAATCATCACACCATTACGCGAGGTGAGGTTATGTTTTATCTGGAGCATCGTCATCGCCTTTGGTAGAAGTATCTAGTCCAATTTGTTCATCTGCATACATACGTTTCATGCTACTTAACTTGTTTTCACACCTTAATGGGGAAGCTTAACCTTTCAAATGGCGACAGCAAAGATAACCTTATCACTGAATTTATGCTATTACTTATATTATTATCGTTATGGAACAGCTTTAACGTTATGCTTCAGGAATTCAGGAATTTAGTTATTAGATTTGTTTCCTACTAAAGTAAATATACAAATAAATACCTCTTTTAAAGATAAAATTTCATAACTTTTCTCCTTCCGAGGGCTTTGAGACGTCTTTTAGTATTCGAATTTTTTAATTATGATTTTAAAATGTTTTTAATTTACATTGATATTAATTATATAATTTTAATGTACTTCTCATTAAAACTTATTCCTTTCCTCATAAAAAGTCAACAGCAATATGATCTAAGTAATAGTGAACATTATGGAATATATCGGTTTGGAAAATACTTCTTAACGCGTCTCTCTCTTTTTCTTATTTATTCCATTTAACTCGAATCACACTGGGCAACAACAAAAAATAATATTTGAATGTTTCGAGCACTTCATCAGGCAATTCCTACTAACTTTGGGTTGAGAAAAACAAATATGACAATGAAACATTTTTATTAGCTCTAGTTTCTATGATATACACAAGGAGGAAGTGTTACATATTAACGGGTTGAGAGAAAAGGATACATTTTAATTACATACATGCTAACAACAATGAAAGTGCATTTGATACATTTCTGGAAAAATACTTCGCAGATAGTCGTGTCTAAAGAGAATCATGTGGTGGCCTATTGACTTCGTCGTCTGTTAGCTTGCCTCTTGTGATGGAGTTCTGCAGAATCCCTATACAAAGACCAACAGTAATCAGCAAGCATTACTTCATTCCAACGACCCTGAAATCTTTGTTCCATAACAGAAATGCCCTGATGGAATCTCTCCCCATGTTCATCACTAACAACTCCACAACTAGGAGGGAAAAAGTCTAGGTGGGAGTGAAGAAAGTGGATCTTAGGGACATGTTACATCCAAGGTTACAGTATTTTTGCAGGAGCACTGTCACCAAATGCTTGTAGTTGTGATTTCTGTTGTTGCCTAAAAATCCATGAACAACACCCTTGAAGGCTTCCCAAGCTTCCTTTTCTTTCCCCTCCAAAATTTGGTCAAATGCAGGATCCTTTACAAGTTCTCTTATTTGTGGTCAGACAAAAATGCCTTCCTTAACTTTTGCATCACTTAATTTCCAAAATTTCTCTTTGATTGCGCTTTGTTATTTGACAGGTGTGCCAACTCCCCCCAAAAAATCCCCCAAATTTAAAATCGTCACTCTAAAATATGAAATGTCACTTTATCTTCAAAACAAGAGCTAATCTATCATTTTATGGTGATTTTTTAATTCAGCAGAGGGAAATACATGTAAATTTACTATTTTTAAGCCCGAAACATTTTCATTGTTGCCCAGTGTCATCATTGGCCGTTCTTGTTTGGAACATATCGAAGGTGTTAACTCGTATTCGTTGGGTTTTAATGATTAGATTACGCACACATTCACACTCTCATTCATACTTTCAGACTCTGGGGAAGATGAAGAATGATCTTTGTCGGAGAAAAAATCCCCAACCCCATAGCCTGGAATGGAACCCGGGATCCATTGTACGCCAGGCAGGTACTCCACACGACTGAGCTACGGGGACAGCCGAGAAAGTCTACTGAATGCAACATATACGACTTCTTCTGTGAAGTGGTACAGAATTTACACTAAAACTAAAAGATACAGTAACCTTTTTAAAAATATATTCCATATATAATCCTTTTGCTGCAGTGATAATATATACGTATATCGACATACCTTTATAGATTTTATTCTACTTTTGCTTAGTAGAAACATTTAGTTAAAATGCCTGAAGTAGTCTAAAACACTGAGGTATGATAGTTACAACTTAAAATATGCTCCTGAGTTATTCAACATTGTTACTTCCCATATATTATATGTAAGGATGGTACTTTTTGGCACTTTGAATTAGGCAGTTTTATTTCTAAATTTAACATATTGCAGGGTTTATAGATTTTAAATTTAGAATTCTAAAGCTCTTTGACTTAGCATTAATATAAAATTAAAGTCATATTGGTAAAGAATTAATAGTGAACTAAAATAATATACAGTGAATTGCATAACAGTAAAACGAAACATTTTGTAAACAAGAAAAAAAATCACGGCAAAATGACTCAAATTAATAAGTTGAATGAAACAGTACAGCATACCTTTGTCTTCCTAAAAAAAAATTGTATTTACGATATCCTTCAGCATCTATGACAAGGTAAGATTGCATCACCAAGTTTGGTCAATCATCCGTAGTTTAAACCTGGAAATATATCTTTGCTCTCATTGGAGCTCTGTTTCTGTGTACAATGTTTTACTTTAACATTCTTGACAGATACGAATATGGGTTTGAAAATAACTTATCGTACAGTTACAATACAAAGCTGCTGGAAGTGGCTCCCTCCTGCTTAACCTAACTCTGTGTAACATGTTATCTAATATTTTGTGGCCATAAGTTGAATACCCCTCAATCACTGCGTTTATGCGTAAATTTATCATTCAAGAAACTGCGTACTATCGGACTGCAATGAGCTGCCGCTACATCCTGTAAAATTACATGTATTGGGTAATATTCTAGAGACTAAATTATACAACTCATTTTGTAAAACTGTGGGCATCTCCTTACATTAAAGGGCGCGGAGGAGAGAAATGTAGACCAGAGAGGAGATTATGAATGATACACAGCCAAAGTTTAGGCAGAACTTTTGTTAACGTGTATCTGTCATACATAGAGGAACGTGATGACCACGTTACTAAAAAGGAATTTGTGAACACAGCTCCTAATGGAGAAGAAACATTGGACGACTTTAGAAATGAGGGAAGGCAGGTTGTGAATTCCTTGTTTCAGAACAGATGTCTTATGTTCTATTTATGCTCGACCAATCAGAAGTGGCCACGTAATATTGTGAAAACGTAAGTATCGCTTATTCTTGTCTCGACAGCACTGGCGCCAGTTTAGAAAAAGTTAAAATATCTGGCACTAGTAACAGTGACATTGAACTTACATGTCTAGAAATTACGGCAAAAGCATTCAATGTTACCAATAACTTGTTGCCACAAAAGTCAAGAAAGATGTACAAGAAATTCTATTCACAACTCATGGATTGGAGAATATCAAAAGATATAGGTAAATTCTTTCTCAGAAAATGTATTCCTAGGTATTTCAAAGACTTGACTTAAAATATGAAATCATCGACCTTGTGGTCTCACTGTTCTATTTTTAAATCAACACTCAAACATTTATTTATTCAATTTGTTTCAGTTTATCTATATTTTCTTTTAGGTTAAACTGTGTCACACGTTAACAGCTGTTTATAGAGAAGCAATCAATATTTCTGCGCCTTCGTACTACGTACTACGTCTCACGATTGTAACGTATCATCCAAACCAGAAAAGAATACTTTAAAATGAAATCTTTAATTCAAATATACGATAGAGTGTAAACAATAGTATGAAATTAGACTATAATGGTATTTTAATTACTACTGTTATAGTCTTGTTGCATAATAATATATACTATTATATTGTTTAAAATAAGATATCGCATTTTGGTTATTAAATTATAATTACAATGTTTATGAATATATTAAAAGTTGAAAACTTACCTGAATAAGCGTTTTAGTATTATATTCAAATATAAGATATTTTAATAAGTATTAAATATAAATATAGTTAAAGCGATTCAAATATTTTGCTTATGAGAAATTACGTCCTATTTCTATTATTGTTGGGCTCTGACCACATAAATTGTTACGAAAGCTTCAAGAGATTGATAGGTATATTAATGATTGTTCAATGTGTATCTTTACAGACACGCAAGACTTCGGCCACTATGACTGAAGCTTGGATTTTTTGTTACTTATATTTTGTTACTTTATATGTGGAGACACGAATACAAAAAATTTCTACTTAATTATTTATTTTATTCACTTATTATTTCTTTCTTTGCCTGCCTACCATATTTTTATTTTAATAATGCTAATAATAATTAAGTTACACAAAACAACGTCTGAAATTGTTCACAAAATACTATGAAAACTGTTGAAGTGAAATTTGTAAACGTAAGTATCTGATTTATGAATTAATAATTTAAAATAATGATTGTGGAGCAGTAATAGCAATACATACGGATTGCAAAGAATAACCAGACTCTTAATATAATTTTAGGTACTTTTTATTTATTTATACTTAAAATTAAATGCTACCAGATTAAATCAATTTGAATAGTCTGTGGATACAATGTTAAAGAAACGCTAGCTCATTGTAACGTTGTATTTTATTTCAATGTTTATTCTTATATAAATTTAACAAATTCAATGTACACACTTTCTTAATTAAATGTTCAAAATATAACCATTTACTATGTTGTGTGATGTTTTGTGTTATTCTAGTTGAAAGATTGGAAAGCTTAGCTTCTATACGTGTTTTCTTTGTTTCAAACTAAACAGACAACAAAACTACCTTAGCATCGACACCAGGCGTTAAGCGTTCTGCTTAACCGTTTCCTCGATGTGTTTGTTCCCTTGGGAGTATGCAGTACGCTATACCATTATAATTTGAAAACCTCTTCATCACACTAAGTGCGTCTATTAGAGTTAACGTTGTGTTTTAATAACATTTGAAAGATAACTGACCTGGGTCGTGGCACAGTTGAGATCCACTTATCGGTTAGAATTTGAATCTCAAATTAGAAGAAATTCCAAATCGAGGTTTCCTTCTGTCTTTATGAGATTAAAATGTTGAGGGCGCGTGTCCATTTGCAGCTGTTTCTCATCACATAAGACCGCATGCTATGTTAAAATATGCTCTTTGCATTTCCGGTACTGTTACACTTGGAATATATTATACTACCAGCAATGATTGATATACCAGTGAAATGTCTATCAGATGACTGTCTATGAGTGTGCTCATTTTATTAATATATGTCAAGAAACTATTTACAATTTCAGTTTCCATAAAAATCGTTTTCACTCTACAAAGTCTAATATTTATACAAATAATAATTAGGAGAAAAATAATAAACGTACTATTGCATATAGTTTTGTCACATAAAACGGTACACAATAACGGATATTACTTCTGGCCTGTGTAACGTAAACGCCAGCTTATCTGCTTCACGTTCAAGAGGTCCCGAGTCCAAATCTGAGCCAGGGTGAATTATTTAGACAAGGTTTCATTTTATTTTATTTTTTTTTATTTATTTTATTTTCAGGGCTTTCCCTTATGCTGAAAGATGAATGTTGGCTAACTAAGGTCAACTGACCCTGGATCCACTTAAGCATTCATTTCATTCATCGTCCGATATGGCTTAAAATTGGAGGACGTAAATTTAAGAAAAAAGAAATTACTTATCTTTTCAGTTACACCCTAAGGTTTCAAAATTTTCTCTCCTAAACGCACTTTCCTATGAGAGGTATTAGCACACTGGAAGCTATTTTTAGGTTATCCTTATTAAACAGAGTAATGTAAGTTCTTTATTATTTATTTCTTATCTGTTTGTTCAGGATGATTAAGTCAAATAGAGTCGCCATCAGACACTGGAGCTCAGCACATTATTTAGGTCAACACAAAGGCCTATAGTATCTTATCCGACCTCCAGAAGCAAGGATGAAATGGAAATCCGAAGTGTTGGCGTCATCTTCAACCTAATGATCCAAAGGAGCAGCCTTCACGCAGGGAGGGGCTAGAGAGAAATCACATCACAGAGTGCAAACTTCTACAGTAGTGTCAATAGAATGACACTTAACATTAATATAAGCATCAATTTTTATAATTTCATAATATTATTACTGTTGTTTTTGTTGCTATCCAGCACCTAGTACCTTTCGAATCGTTCCCTCCTGAAAACTGGTCCATTCATTTATGTATGGGTCTTCCTTTGGGTTTGTTTTTGTATTCTAGAACGGCATTCATTCCTTATAGCATTGTTGTATGCTCCCATGTACAAGGACCGCTATCAACAATCTCACTGCGGATGGATATACCTTTTATTTTATTTATTTTTATAACAGTCCAGTATTATTAGCCATAAAGAAGAGACTAAAGTTCATACAAGTTCAGAACAGTACTTTCCTGAATTTTGTTCTCTTTATTTTGCCTTACTTTCTTCACTATGTGTCTCATGTTTTGAGACTTCCTTAATCCTCTCTCCCTCCCTCCCTCCCTCCCTCCCTCCCTCCCTCTTTCTCTCTCTGTGTGTGTATGTGTGTGTCTATGAATACCATCATCCAAAAACAAAAGGTGCGCTCAATAGTAACTTGGTGTTTAAATTATTCACTTCCAAGTGCCACGACAGTTTTCCAAGAAATTCCTCCCACCACAGACTAGTCTTTACATGAAGCATGTTTAAAAATATTTTATTTTGCAAAAATTACGCCAGTATTTTGATTAAAATACAGTGTTAATTTTCATGTCAAATGAAATGTTTATCTTGAAGCTTCTGGGAATATCCTCAGAAGTCCTCCTCATTCTGAGTTGCTTTTGCATGAATGGTAAACCGTAAGAGATAGATATCCTCCTACATATAAATGCAGATTTCTTAGGAACACGCAGTTTATGTTCAAATACAATTTCTTGTGGAGTGAACTATTTCTGAGATATTAACTGCACCGTGACGTAGAGAGCAATGTGCTATAGTTCCCTGCCACGGAATGCACCCGGATCGATGCCATCCCTGGGGGTGCGACCTGAAGTCCCGGGTATAGGACCGGTGCTCCGTGCATCGTGAGGAAATTGAGGAACTACACTAGGTAGCGGCCTGGTTGACTAGCCATCTTACTGGCTGTGCGTGCCGCGATGCTGACCACATCCCCTCCCCGTATCGGTTGGATGATGGGCCACGTCTACCTTGTGTATGTGGGCGTGAGGTCGGCAGTAGGGTTGGTAGGTTCAGGCTCGCTTGTGGACTGTTACACATTGCTTCGCATACTTTGCTCAAATGAGAATGAAAACCTTATTTGTAATCTCTTGGACATTCCAAGAGAACTGAATTTCAAAGACATCACATGGTTACCGCTTAAGGTCTACTAGTTTCCATATTCCTATTACAACTGCAATGTAATTTCTGAAAATATTTGTTTCGATTAACATAAAGTAGATAGAGGAATAGATGTTTCTAAAAATACTTTGTACAGGAGTAGAGGTCACATTAAAGCAACTAGCACTAACATGTGCCGAATTATTTCTTCTGTTTTATTGCAACGAAATGTGTAATGCAACTCTGAACTGTGAATGTTTACTTCGGAAAGCATTGTACCAGATGTTCTTAATCTAGCACTTTATTTGTTTTGTACGGTAGGGTGTATTTGCAGTTCGTCACCAGCAGTCAGTAGTAGCTTAGGGGTAGTACCACCGTCGCTGCTGGGGTCTGGTACTATTTTCCCTAGAATAACCAGCTTTTGTTGCGCTTTCTTGTAAAGTTTCCCAACACCTTTGATACTTTTTACGCTTAATGTAACTCCTTTGGCCTTCACGTTTGCGCTTAAGCTCTCTTTATGGGTTCATAAATGTCATCCAAAACTTTTATTATAATTAATAATGACTTCTTTAATTGTAAATATAAGATAATACATTTTTGAGACGATTTGTTGGCCATTGGTATGTTTTATAATAATTCCTATCCCTTTCAAAACAGTATCGGGCTGCATAATAAGCAACGAGCTGGAAACCGAAGATCTGCTTCAGTAAGTGAATCTATTAGCTCTCATATTTTAATTATTTTTGGTATGCATTAGGCATGATGTAGTTCTGAAGGATGTTTTGCTCTCTGGAGGGGAGAGGATAAACAGTGCCATGTGGCAGCTCAAGTTGATGTCATAAATAGATCTACTACCTGTGCTACACACATCGCGTAACGTTACTAAATATGCTGAAGGTAAGGTAAGTTAATGAGGCCGATATATACAGGGTGGATCATTTAACTGGAGACAGTATATCTGCGAAACTAAGCGCTGTAGAAAGAAATGCCTTGTATAAAAGTCGCTTGATATTAAGGGGGAACGTGAATGCCATTCGTAGTCTTCTCTTTGGAGGACTTTGTGATAGTCATTTTAGGGTAAATTCAATTTTTTAAAATGGGAACCTACCTTTTCTATTTTGTTTTCCCACTCATCATAAAAAACTAAACGGCTTTTGTATAAAGCACTTTCCAACTGTTCTTACAGCAACGTAAATAACGGCAAAAATTCTGAACAGTTAGCCCTATTTTCCCCATTGAAACCTACTTAATTGATGGCACCTTAACAGGTGCAAAATACAGACACTTTTTGAGGAATTAATTGCTGTTTTTGTTAGAACAATTCTCATTACAAAAAAGTTCACAAAAGTGGTACCAGCATGATCGATGTCCTACACATTGTTGGACAATTTTAAATAACAATCATCATGATCGTTGTATAGGACACGTAGGTCCCATTAATTGGCCAGCTCGATCTCCCGATCTTACATCACCAGACGTTTTCTTATGGAGATATCTCAAGGAAAAAGTGGGATACTTCAAGGAAACTCCAACGACACCTCGCAGCATGAATGTGCGAATACGAAATACTTGTACTGAAGAAAACACACTTTTACGGACTCGTGAATCCCTCATTCACAGAATTGGACAATGTATTGAGGAAGAAGGGCATCATTTTGAACATTTATTGCCCTAAAGTACGTGTTGATACTCTATGAAGCTACCTCTCATCAATGTTTAATTGTCTAGTGAAAGATCCATGTACTATGAAGAAAATGGTTCATAAAAATTTTTCATTTTGTAATGAGGAATAAGAAACTTAAGTAAATATGTTGGTTCCCAGTTATAATAAGTAGTTCAACCCTCAAATGGCCATCCATAGATGGTCCAATTATTCGCGCTCTCGTACACAGCCATTCAGAATTTTTGTCGTTGCTGTAAGTACAATTGAAAAGTACTTTATACAAAAGATATTTCGTTTTTATGAGGAGTGAGGAAACAAAAAAAAAGTTTAGTTCCCATTTAAAGAATTGAATTGACTCTAAAATGACCATCACAACGTCCTCCAAATACAAAATTACTAATAGCATTTCCTTTAACCCACTTTTATTCAAGACATTTATTTCCACAGCTCTTAGTTTCGGAGATATTGTACTGTCTCAAGTTAAGCTGTCCACCCTGTATATATGTATATTAAAATAACATGAAAAAGGCAATTTTTGAACTGGCACTACAGTCATGCGTACGTATGCTCCCTGAGGCACCGCAATGCCCACAATTGTTAAATCATATTTTTGTATTTATATATTCCTCTGATTCACTCTAGATCAATTCATTCTACTCCTTAACTATGTCACGGTCCTAGGCTAGTGTGAACGCAGTGCAAAATGTTGCAGATAGAAGATATAAGCTTTCTGTAAGAATTGTTTTATAAGGTATAAAACATAAATGGCAATGCGTAAGGAAGTCATGTGAGATTTTTGTCAGAAGCAGGACAAGTAGGAAATGCAGGAAGCATGAAGGTGTAACATCATGTGGTAATTGAGTATAGCTTTAAGCAAAGTGTTCCCGTGCGTTATGTTTTCCTGGTGGAGTATAATGGATGGCGATGACCGGCCGATAATAAAAACAACTGGCGTTAAGTGGATGGACACTGGGAGGTCTGGAACCTTCACCTGTTTCAATCTTCATAATAGCCCAGAGCACAGCAGAGCTTGTTGCTTTTCAATAATTCCAGCAGCTGTGGCCTCCATATCGACTTAGCCTGTTACAACTCGCCTTCTGTTCCGGTTAATCCAACTTTCTTTTAGACGACAAAAGCAAACACAGCCGGCAGTTATGAAACACTTGAATGTCAGTAGAATCTTATTGACAGTTGCACATCCTAAATGCTCCAAAGAAACCTAGTACCTCCGGTAAGAGAATAAGTATTCTTTTAAACATGTTAATATCTTCCGATAACCCACCGCTAAGAGTGATTAGTTAGCTACAATCAAACTGTTAACAATACAACGAAAGTAAACTACAGAGGCAGGATTCTTACCGTTCAGATTCCATTTCTCGGTGCTCCTGGTTCAGCTGGCAGCCTCACTTACAGGAGCTAAACACACCATCCACGGGCTTCACCCCGAATTCCTCTCCCAACTCGGGGGACGAGGGCTCCTGAAACAAGCAACAGGAATATAAGGTGAAATGGAGAGACAAAAATTGGGTTTATAATTATGTTTCCCAGCATTCGCCTTGCCACCCGGGTAGACCCCAATAAGTACATGAGTCAGAACCGACCCACGACCTGTGGACCACAGAGGCTGAGCCACCCCGCTTGGCTATGACAAAATGAAATGTTGACTTACATTCTAGCATCACATTCAGTATGTTATTCATTAACGCACTTGCACGATCGATTTAAATTAATTCTCTATGGTTTATTTTTATTACTGTGATATTGCATCACAACAAATGGTTGTAAATTTTGTGGTATGTTATAGAGTGTATCAATAGGTTTCATTTGTTTGTGTTGCTTTAACCTGTGTCAATTTAAACTAAATTCACAATTTACTTTTGACATATCTATCTCACTTTATAAATGTGATTTTAATTAGCATTAATTCTATGAATTAAGTAAAACACTTGCTAATCATTAAAATGCTAAATATAGAAATAAAAATGCTATATTTCATATTTGTATTTGCTAATAATACTATTCCTTCCCACGGAATGTGCTAGGGTTCGATCCGACTCCTGAGGGATATGGATTTTATGTCCGGGTATGGATCCGGTGCTCAATCAGTACTGTCAGGAGTATGAGACTGCGAATGACAACCCTCCAGCTGCAGGTGCCGATATGCTGACCACATCTCCCCCATATCTATTGGATGATCGCCAACTTCTACCTTGCGTATGTGGGCGTGAGGCCGGCAGTCCGGTTGACAGCATCACGTTAACGCCATGGATTATTATTATTATTATTATTATTATTATTATTATTATTATTATTATTATTATTATTATTATTATTATTATTATTATTATTATTATTATTATTATTATTATTATTATTATTATTATTATTATTATTATTATTATTATTATTATTATTATTATTATTATTATTATTATTATTATTATTATTATTATTATTATTATTATTATTATTATTATTATTATTATTATTATTATTATTATTATTATTATTATTATTATTATTATTATTATTATTATTATTATTATTGTTATTGTTATTGTTATTGTTATTGTTATTGTTATTGTTATTGTTATTGTTATTGTTATTGTTATTGTTATTGTTATTGTTATTGTTATTGTTATTGTTATTGTTATTGTTATTGTTATTGTTATTGTTATTGTTATTGTTATTGTTATTGTTATTGTTATTGTTATTGTTATTGTTATTGTTATTGTTATTGTTATTGTTATTGTTATTGTTATTGTTATTGTTATTGTTATTGTTATTGTTATTGTTATTGTTATTGTTATTGTTATTGTTATTGTTATTGTTATTGTTATTGTTATTGTTATTGTTATTATTATTATTATTATTATTATTATTATTATTATTATTATTATTATTATTATTATTATTATTATTATTATTATTATTATTATTATTATTATTATTATTATTATTATTATTATTATTATTATAATTATTATTATTATTATTATAATTATTATTATTATTATTATTATTATTATTATTATTATTATTATTATTATTATTATTATTATTATTATTATTATTATTATTATTATTATTATTATTATTATTATTATTATTATTATTATTATTATTATTATTATTATTATTATTATTATTTATTATTATTATTATTACACTACTATTACTAATACTTAGTTGTATTTTTCTCATTCTCTCTACAGATTTACGTGGAAGAAGAGCATTTTAGCACAAAAATCTGATAGAAATGTAGTGGGGAAATAATGCTTTTGTGGCCACTGGTAACATTTAAAATTATAAAAGAATCTCTGCGCGTGTGTTTGTAAATATATTCTAAATTTCAGATTAGTTAATTTTAACTGCCACTGGAACTGCTTGACGACCACAGAATCATATCTTGACTTTTTCGTGCTTGGTGAACATAACAATTGGATAATTCCTTTATTTTCAGGTTTTATTTAAATTTGTATCAGAATTTTTGATGACCTTGTGCCTTCGAATATGCCCCTGCACTTCATTGTTTTCATACCATCCCGGGTAGCCGAGGTCGTTCTGGCACTGGAGGCCTGGGTTTAAATCCTGCCAGGACCGACCTCCTTGAAAATTGTTTTTATCGATTTCTTCAGACCTAGTAACTCACAAATCCGGGAAGGTGTCTTAAACTTAAGTGTGGAACATTTCACTGCTAAATTTCAAATGATAATTATGATTTGACTTCATGTATGTCATTGGTGTAATTAGCTGCGGTTCCATTAATGATAAATGAATATGTAGTGTTTAGTTACAGCGACTGTTAAACCCTTAAATAGAAGATTTGGGTTTGCTGTAGAAATATAAATAAAGGTATCGTTTGATATATAATTTATCATTTAAAGGTTTACTCCAAGTGTAGATTAAAAGAATGGTAAATTAGACCATTAAATTAAATGGTAACAGGATAGAAATCCTTAGTTTCTTAGAAATGAAATAATGTATCACCAAGCATTGACTTTTCAAAAGCCGGAAAGAATACATCTAATTTGTGCCGATCTTGATTACGTGTGTATCTAAGGCTTAGGAATTAATTATGATATCGTGTAATTTCTTGCTTCCCAATACTTTGATGTCAGATTTTCAAAAGCCATAACAGGCTTATAATTTTGTAACTCTTTCCATCCTCGTTTTTTCTTCCTTACAGCACAATAAATACGTTGGATATATTATTGTTAGTCCACTTTTATAAAGATATTTATTCAATCGTGTTCTGTAATAAGTCCTTTGTAAATCAGGAAGTATTGATATATTATTGATAATTCTTTTTCAAACAAAAGCAGAACTTAAATAAAAACACAGTCTTCAACGAGTCCCTTCACAGTGTGGTGTTTTCGGTGTATTTTAGCAAAAAAGGAATCAATTTTATGGGTTACCAAAAGTTTTCATACGACCAGATCATTTCCTGATGTACTACAGCAGTAACTGAAGTACTGTTGAACTAATTCCCCGTGTTGCTTTGTTTCTCTGCAGTAAAGCTACTCACAAGCATATCACGAAGTAGCAAAAAGTGAACTTTATCCCTTCACTTGTGAAATATTATACTCAAATTTACTCCAATTACAATAATTCTAAACATTTGTTCATACAAACCTTCGAATTCTTTCCTTAGAATGTTGAAGGAATGTTACGCAGCTTGATTTATTCTCTTCGGGTGACTGCTTTTCAGATAATTGTATAAAAATGTTGGAATAATTTTACGACCTGTGGAAAATAATCAAAGGCCTTTACTTTCAAATTTAGAGTCACTAACTAGGCATAAGATTTAGGATTTAAGAAGATGAATGTTGGCACAGTGAATTAAGAAAATCGGATTACAGGGTAAAGCGTTTGCACGCTACCAGGATGAAGAGTCGAGTCCGGACATTCAGGAATCCACCTACCCGAACTGGTTTTGGGGAGTCACTTTTCGTCAGCGTTTTGTTAAAGCTCAGTGAGTTCCCGAAACCCGAAGCGTCTAGCGGCTTACCGCTTTGTGGTTCCCGCAGATGGCTGCGTCCAGATCTCACTACTCCATCAAAATGATAACGAGATATCTTCAGCCGTGACATTCATTGCCATAGAAAAAAAAATTATTTGAAATAAACTGGGATTTCAAAAATATTTTCGTTTTCTGTGATCTAGTTTTGTGTATTTCTTATGCTTTACCTGTTTTACAAAATTCCATCCCAATGTTACAGGCTATGCCTGCGAAATTCAAGATACCTACACATTTTATTTCTTATCTAAATATCTTAAATATGTGATATTTCAAATGATATTTTAATCATTATTTTTGAAGTCATTTTCAGAAAACAAAAAATATGAACCCGCCTCGGTGGCGTAGATGGTAGCGTATCTACCTCACGGTCAAGAGGTCCCGAGTTCGAATCTCGGTTAAGGTGAGTTGCCTGGATAAGATTTTTCCGGGGTTTTCGCTTATCCTGAAAGACGAATGTCGGGTAACTCTAAGCTCTATGGACCCTGGGCTCACTTCAGCATCATTTCACCCATTGCATTCATCGCCCTATACGACTTAACTTTGGAGGACGTAAATTATAACAACATAAAATAAAAAATATGAAAATGTTAGTTCAGAATAGGGGAATTTTCCTGAAAATGTTGGTCTCACGCCTTTAAAAATTACTGAACTGAAGTAATAAGTTTGTTGCTTATCAGGTTTTTTGTTTTTAGATTCCTGCAGTTCACACGTAAATGTTACATGAATATCTTAGTAAAATGCTTCTTTTAGGTTCAGGAGACCTCAACATTTTTATTTCTTGTGAAACTTAGACATCGAATTTCTGGAAACATTCTCCTACTTGCTGTAAATATTCGAAACGTACGTAATGTAAACATTGTGTGCTCGACATATAAGGAAATAAAGTTTCCATTTATTATCATGAATCTCATAATTACTATACTTAGTACCATTTTATGAATAAACTATTAAGCTTCTGTTATGCAAACAACACAATATTTTTCCAATGCCTGTGGACGTTTAGATGTAATAATTTAACAAAAGGCACAAGTTCAATTCATAATTATGGAAATTTAACCAGGAAGCTTGAGGCTGTTTGTTAAATTTGCACAAATTATCAAACTATGACCTTGCAACCTCTAGGTGTCATTTTCCCTTGTTTGGTCATATTAAATATTATACCCAATGGCTCCATAATATTATTGATCTATTTATGCCGATGTTTTTTTTTTTATTTTTTTTTATTTTATCCATCGATCAGCAATTATGCTTTACAGATGTTTGTTATAAGATACATAGGAACAGGACACATAACAATGGAGGTAGCCATGAACGACTCCTCTAACTAAATGTGGAGGATAACTGTAACACAAATTGAGAACTTAAAGTCTGATGGTAGTAATCACGTGTCTGAGTCGTCTGTGCTGGAGTCGTCACTTAGGAGAAGATCTTGGGGCAGTCTGCGCTTCAGGCGAGTTGGCTGGCGAGTGCGACAGCCGAGACGGTAGGTAACAGCTCCAGGGACCTCCTGGAGATGGTAAAAGAATGGACGTGCCAGGCGTCGGATGTATTGGTGAACGGGTAGAAGACCAAACTCATGATGAAGCTGCTGGTTTCGGATGAACCATGGAGCGTTTGTAACTGTACGAAGCACCCTGTTTTGTAGTACCTGCAGTCGGCGGAGATTAGTCTTACTGGTGCCACCCCAGACTGGAGCTGCATAGGTAAAAATGGGACGGACTAGAGATGTGTAAAGAAGCAGGGAGGATTCATAACCAAGTGAAGTGCGCCTGTTGATTAGAGGGTACAGTTTTGATATCCGGGCAAATGCAAGCGTAACAGACCGACAGATGTGGGCGTTCCAAGTAAGTCGAGTGTCCAGTAACACCCCAAGGTATTTCACTGGCACATTGCTTGGTAACCATGAGAGCGGTTCCCCCAGTAGCCGTAGTGATGGAGGATCCCTATAAGGTTGTAAAGAGAAGATCTTAACCTCTGTCTTGTTAGTATTGAGGGAAATGCGCCAGTGAGAGAACCAATGAGCTAATTGATCTAGGGCAATTTGCAGTTTCTGAATGGCATGAAGAATATTGACGTGAGAATAATAGAGAGCAGTATCATCTGCGTATAACGCCGTACAAACTGGAGCTATATCAGGAAGATCATAAGTGAATATATTAAAGAGGAGTGGTGCAAGTACTGAACCTTGAGGTACACCTGCTAAAATAGGCCGTCGGGTGGATGTGAAACCAGCAATGCGCACCACAAAGGTTCTATTGGTGAGAAAACTTGCTATGATTTGTATCAGATAATAAGGGAGACCAATGCGATATGTTTTAAGTAGTAGTCCACTGTGCCACACCTTGTCGAATGCCTGGGCGATATCTAGGAATGCTGCTACGGTGTATTGCCTGTTTTCGAAACCTTGAATAATAGACTGCGTGATTCTGAGCAATTGGTGAGTGGTAGCATGCTTCGGGCGAAAGCCAAACTGAAAAGACGGAATTATCTGATTATGGATCAAAAAATGAGAAATACGTTGATGAATAATCTTTTCAAAAAGCTTAGAAAGTGTAGGTAATAAGCTGATTGGTCTGTAACTTGAGGGAAGATTTTTTGGCTTGTTGGGTTTGTGGAAGACTATAATTTCCGCATGTTTCCATGTAGATGGAAAATGACCAATGCGCAGAGCAGCATTGAAGATTGATGATAAATAAGCTAGGGCTTTGTTTGTCAAATTCTTCAGCACAACGTTAGGGATAAGGTCATGACCGGGAGACTTTTTAACGGGAAGACGATGGATAAAGCGGGACAATTCACGTGGAGTAGTGAACGAAATTCTGTTGTGCGCTGTAGGACGAAGTTGGTACTCAAGGAGTTCCCTGTCCACGGAAGAGGGAATATTAGAGTCAAGACAGGTGTTAGGCGTGAATGTACGCTCGTAGTGAGTAGCTAGAGCGTCACACTTGGCAGCAGAGTCACTCAAAATGGTCCCATCAACCTGAAGAGGTGGAATCACTGTCGGCTCTCGGAGAATCCTCTTAGTGATGTTCCATAAGGTATGATCTCCGGGACGGATAGTGGCTAATTGTCGCTGGTACTCCTGAAATCGGTGTTGCTCTAGTGCGGTCCGTACTTGTCGAATGAGACTATTTAATCTTTGGCGCAGCCAGGGTAGACGCTGACGTTGCCACAATCGACGGATGCGATGTTTCTCTTGGATGAGTTGAGTAATATGGATAGGCAAGGAGGGGAAATGGCGAGGTTGAGGACTGCGGATAGTAGAGGATCGTACACTGGAAGAGAGCGCAGAGGTAAAATGGTGAACGGCAGTGTCTATGGCATCCGCAGTACCCAGTTGATAAGATGTGTGGAGTGCAGCATCCAGGTGTGTGCGAAAGATGTCCCAGTTGACAAAACCATCGATGAGTCGCGGGATTTGTGGCAAAATATTAGGAGTGAGGTTAAATGTGACCAACACTGGACAGTGATCGGAATCGAGCGCTGGCAGTGCAGAAATCGATGCAGGTAATCGTATATTGCAATGTACCCCAATGTCCAAAATATCAGGAGCTACCTGTGGGTTGCCAGAATAGTAATTCGGTTCTGTGGGAGCCAGTATGTGAAGACCAGTGGCATTAATAGTGTCAAACAGACGCCGTCCATTCGGGTTTGTGACTCTACAGCCCCAAGAAGTGTGCTTCGAGTTCAAATCCCCTAGCAAGAGAGTGCAGCTTTCTGCTGGGAAAAGGAAAGAGAAATAGTGAGTATTAAGCTTACTATTTGGGGGCTTGTAAGCACTCATTAGAACGAGATCGTTGCTATCGCGAAGAGAGAGTTTAACGCCCACTACCTCAAAACCGGGAATCACAGGTAGGAATATTTCATGATGAGTCAGAGAACGTTTAACTAGCACAGCTACTCCCCCAGAGGCGGTAGGTGCATTCCGATCAAATCTATAAATCTTGTAGCCTGGAACAGAGAAACGTTCATTCGGGAGAAGATGAGTCTCGGTGATACAGGCAGCATCTATACTGTGCAAGCTGAGAAAGGCAGCGAAGGAGGCACGTTTAGTGCGTATGCCATTAGCGTTCCAGTTCATGAGAGTGAGTGATGAAAGAGATGGCCTATTACACGCCACCATTTCGGAAAATAGTTAGAAGAGCGTTTTGGAAACATTGTGTAAATTGCGGTAAGAGAGGAGTGAGGAACGTGGATAAAGAACTTAGAAGTTGAGTGAACAGGCTCATTAGCAGAGCCGAGAGAGATGAAGAGTCAGAGGGATCTTGTTGTGCAGTAGTACGCCTCGTCGAGGAAGCAGAAGTTACACTGGCATAAGTTGCTGGTGAAGAAGTTGGAGGTACTGGTGATGCAGCTGGGGGTTGTAATGGTTGCTGTGCAGGATTATCTGATTGTTGTAGGGGACGAGAGCGATGAGAATTCCCAGGCTGTTGCCTTGTGTTGCTATTTTGTGTTCTGAATTTCTGTTCTAAATAATGCCGACAACCTCGGTAGTTAGCTGGATGGTTTTCATGACAATGAACACACTGAGCTGGAGTGTCTCTCGGTTTAGTGCACTGTGAGAAGTGATGATTCTCTAGACAGCGAACACACCTCGGGGTCAGCTGACAATAGTTCTTTGTGTGACCGTAATTCTGACAGCGGGTGCATTGCGGTATGTCAGTGTTACGACGGCGATGTTCCACCTTAACAACACTGTAGAACAGGCGAGTTAGGTTGAGTATAGCTTTACCATAATCGCTATTTAACAATTCCACCGCACAGAGAGGAATGGGTTGTTTCGACCGATTCATAAGTCGAGTGACCTTCCGCACTGGGTAGTTCTGTAAGCACAGTTCGTCATAGATTTCCTTATCAGTGAGCGAAGGAGGGATGTCTCGGATAATTACCGAGAAAAGCTTATCTGTCGGATTTCTGTAAGTGTAGTATTCCTGTTGTATGGAGCTGAAGTATGTAGTAAGTTTACGGAAATCGTCAGAGGGTAGAGGGATGAACCTTAAGGATAGACCCGCGAAGCTCTGTGTGAAATTCAGAGGTAACATTATTTTTTAGATCTTGTAAAAGAAGTTGATAGTTACCAATGTTGCGCAAGCAAATTGGTGGAACTTTTTCCTTAGGTGTCTCGGAGTTGCTTGTCTCGTCCATGGCTGTGTTGTTTTCTAGTAGTGCGAAGCGGTTGTGCGTGGAAACAGAGTAAGCATAGCGCGAGGCACTTGTTTGTTCTGATGGGGGAGCTGTACAGCGACGCTTACTCGGGCCAGCTGTGGCAGCAGCAGCGTGTGCAGCAGCGCGACTAGAGCTGGTTGCAGGTGAACTGTTAGATGGGGCAGTCTCATGCATGATAACGTCACTCGTAGTTTTAGCGGTAACTATAGCAGCAGTTGACGTGGTAAGATGTAATTGTGACGGGCGTAAGGGTGATTGACGCACTGGTGAATTAGGATTAAAAGTATTGGTGCGAGAAACCTGGGTTGGCTGCGTAGACACTGGTTGAGCTTGCTGTAGAGGCACTGGTAACTGTGGGAATTCACTAGTGGTATTATAAACCATATCGATAGCTGAGCGTACTAGATGGCCGGTAGTTTCCGGCGTGAGAGACATAATAGGTGAGGAAAGAAAAGAAAAAAAAATAGAGAAAGAGAAAGAAACACACCTGTACCCAAAGGGCACTAGTACACGTCAGTAAAAGAACACTGTTTGCACTGATTGTGAAAATACAATTCACTAGAAGATATCGTATTCCACAGTTAAACACAGTTACACTATAAACACTCACGGAAGCAGCGCGCACAAAACACGTCTGTCTGCCGCGACTGTGGGTACACGACTCTGCTAAGGAGATATGAGTGGGTTAACTTTGTATGACCAATGCAGACGGTGTACTATTTACAAAATGGCGAGTTTGAGGTTAGCAAAGGATTTTTAATAATGTCTTATTAATCCACTTATTATACCCACCTAATTTTTAGCATACGAGAAAGTACATTTAGTAGACACAATCTACTTATCTTTTATACATTGAGAACGTCTTTTCACTTCAGAATATTGATAAACATTGGAGAACGCTGACAAATTAAAAACGTTTGCTTGTCACGGCCTCCTGTATCCTTATGCCGATGTTGACTTCCAAGCCTTTTGGCTTTAGGAACAATTGCTCAACAGTAATGATGTTCACTTTCTTACACTGGTGTTAATATTTTATATGTTATATTAAATTCCCACACATCACAGTCTTAATTATGCTTTTCGACTCTATGGAGGAGGAGAAACATTCGCACCCTCCAGTAGGTAATTGAAGCCGGGACCTCTGGATTTGATCATTAGCATGCTAGGATACAGAAGCCATCTGCAGTGTTTTGTAAAATAAAAATACCATTGTTTGTAGAACACGCTGGTGCTTTTCCCCCCTCCATTTATACCCCGCCTTTAACTGCAATGGTCATATCGGCGACCGTTCTCCTTTGGAACATATCGCAGGTGTTAACTCGTATTCTTTGGGTTTTAATCATTAGATCACGTACACATTTATACCCCGCCTTTAACTGCAATGGTCATATCGACGGCCGTTCTCTGGAACATATCGAAGGTATTAACTCGTATTCTTTGGTTTTTAATCATTAGATCACGTACACATTTATACCCCGCCTTTAACTGCAATGGTCATATCGGCGGCCGTTCTCCTTTGGAACATATCGCAGGTGTTAACTCGTATTCTTTGGTTTTTAATCATTAGATCACGTACACATTTATACCCCGCCTTTAACTGCAATGGTCATATCGACGGCCGTTCTCTGGAACATATCGATGGTGTTAACTCGTATTCGTTGGGTTTTAATCATTAGATCACGTACACATTTATACCCCGCCTTTAACTACAATGGTCATATCGGCGGCCGTTCTCCTTTGGAACATATCGAAGGTGTTAACTCGTATTCGTTGGGTTTTAATCATTAGATCACGTACACATTTATACCCCGCCTTTAACTGCAATGGTCATATCGGCGACCGTTCTCCTTTGGAACATATCGCAGGTGTTAACTCGTATTCTTTGGGTTTTAATCATTAGATCACGTACACATTTATACCCCGCCTTTAACTTCAATGGTCATATCGGCGGCCGTTCTCCTTTGGAACATATCGAAGGTGTTAACTCGTATTCGTTGGGTTTTAATCATTAGATCACGTACACATTTATACCCCGCCTTTAACTGCAATGGTCATATCGGCGACCGTTCTCCTTTGGAACATATCGCAGGTGTTAACTCGTATTCTTTGGGTTTTAATCTTTAGATCACGTACACATTTATACCCCGCCTTTAACTGCAATGGACATATCGACGGCCGTTCTCTGGAACATATCGCAGGTGTTAACTCGTATTCTTTGGTTTTTAATCATTAGATCACGTGCACATTTATACCCCGCCTTTAACTGCAATGGTCTTATCGACAGCCGTTCTCTGGAACATATCGAGGGTGTTAACTCGTATTCGTTGGGTTTTAATCATTAGATCACGTACACATTTATACCCCGTCTTTAACTGCAATGGTCATATCGACGGCCGTTCTCTGGAACATATCGCAGGTGTTAACTCGTATTCGTTGGGTTTTAATCATTAGATCACGTACACATTTATACCCCGCCTTTAACTGCAATGGCCATATCGGCGGCCGCTCTCCTTTGGAACATATCGAAGGTGTTAACTCGTATTCGTTGGGTTTTAATCATTAGATCACGTACACATTTATACCCCGCCTTTAACTGCAATGGCCATATCGGCGGCCGCTCTCCTTTGGAACATATCGAAGGTGTTAACTCGTATTCTTTGGTTTTTAATCATTAGATCACGTACACATTTATACCCCGCCTTTAACTGCAATGGTCATATCGACGGCCGTTCTCTGGAACATATCGAAGGTGTTAACTCGTATTCGTTGGGTTTTAATCATTAGATCACGTACACATTTATACCCCGCCTTTAACTGCAATGGCCATATCGGCGGCCGCTCTCCTTTGGAACATATCGAAGGTGTTAACTCGTATTCGTTGGGTTTTAATCATTAGATCACGTACACATTTATACCCCGCCTTTAACTGCAATGGCCATATCGGCGGCCGCTCTCCTTTGGAACATATCGAAGGTGTTAACTCGTATTCGTTGGGTTTTAATCATTAGATCACGTACACATTTATACCCCGCCTTTAACTTCAATGGTCATATCTGCGGCCGTTCTCCTTTGGATCATATCGAAGGTGTTAACTCGTATTCGTTGGGTTTTAATCATTAGATCACGTACACATTTATACCCCGCCTTTAACTGCAATGGTCATATCGGCGACCGTTCTCCTTTGGAACATATCGCAGGTGTTAACTCGTATTATTTGGGTTTTAATCATTAGATCACGTACACATTTATACCCCGCCTTTAACTGTAATGGTCATATCGGCGACCGTTCTCCTTTGGAACATATCGCAGGTGTTAACTCGTGTTCTTTGGGTTTTAATCATTAGATCACGTACACATTTATACCCCGCCTTTAATTGCAATGGTCATATCGGCGACCGTTCTCCTTTGGAACATATCGCAGGTGTTAACTCGTATTCTTTGGGTTTTAATCATTAGATCACGTACACATTTATACCCCGCCTTTAACTTCAATGGTCATATCGGCTGCCGTTCTCTGGAACATATCGCAGGTGTTAACTCGTATTCTTTGGTTTTTAATCATTAGATCACGTACATATTTATACCTCACCTTTAACTTCAATGGTCATATCGGCGGTTGTTCTCCTTTGGAACATATCGAAGGTGTTAACTCGTATTCGTTGGGTTTTAATCATTAGATCACGTACACATTTATACCCCGCCTTTAACTGCAATGGTCATATCGGCGGCCGTTCTCCTTTGGAACATATCGAAGGTGTTAACTCGTATTCGTTGGGTTTTAATCATTAGATCACGTACACATTCGTACTCTCATTCATACTTCCAGACTCTGGGGAAGATGGGGAATTATCTCGTTTGGAAAAAATTCCCCACCCCAGCCGGGAATCGACCCCTAGCACGGCAGGCAGGTGCTCTACCGACTGAGCTACGGAGCCGGCCACAGGTGCATGAGCGATATTTTTGGATCTTAAACACATAACGTTTACCATATCTTCTTCAGCCATATATTACGCTAGAAAACAAATTCTTTAAAAATCACTTGTGCTGATACATTAATTTTCATAATTAATATTATGCATGTAGATTAATAAAAAGAACTAGTCTCTGTAACGATACTTAAGTTGAAAGTTCAAAAATGCATTTTAAAACGTAGAGTATTTCATCGTCATTTAAGCCCGCCTCGGTAGCGTAGATGGTAGCGTTTCTGCCTCACGTTCAAGAGGTCCCGAGTTCGAATCTCGGCCAGGGTGAGGCTTTTACCGGGGTTTTCCCTTATCCTTAAAGACGAATGTCGAGTAGCTATAAGCTCCATGGACCCTGATACATTTGAGCATCATTTCACCCATTTAATTTACACAGAAAAGGCAATTCAAAGACCCTGTATCATATAAAGGTACCAGAATACCAATGGAAAGGTAATGGCAAAGGATTTACAAAAGAACGATACAGCTATTAAGTAGTGGTTGAAGGGAACCAAATACAAAAGCGTTTCCAATACAGCTCCATTGTAATTAATAAATGTACATGTTACATAATAACCATTATCACAATATTGAATAAAATCTGAAGTAATAAACGCAATAATGTAAGTTTATAAGATACCTATTTGTTTAAAAGTAGTCAAACATATGTTCAGATCAATGTCAGGAACAAATAAAATAATTTAAATCTAATCAAGAGAAATTAACAGTACAATGAGGAATATGTGAAATATTTTTTTTTCTAATTTCTATCAGCTATTTGATTTCGTAGAAGCATATTTCACATTAATATCACAGGCTGAGTAACGTTCACCTACAACTGTGTTAGAAACAGGAATTTCAGAAAATGCTGTACATAGTTCTTTCTTCATACTAATCCTGAAGAAAGATTCGAAAAAACGTGAGACCTATGTGATTAAAACCAAGTTCTCTGTCTTTTGTAAGCTCTACTATGATGTTTTATAACTTCGGAATAAAAACTGGAGAGGTACAATCAGTTAAAAAGTTCAGCGCCATAGGCGGGATTTGAACCAGGATCTTCAGCTTATCGTACCGGTGATATGATATAAACAGGTTAACATAAGTCGGTTTATGTGGCTCAGTTGGTTAGAAACTGGCCTATTGATCTCGGTGCAGGCCCATGGTTTTTAGGCTTGCATAAAAGCGACAGACCCATGTCAGTGAGTTTACTGGCATGTAAAGAACTCCTGCGGGACGAAATACCGCGCTGATATTATCCTAGCTATTGACAAACAAAATGAAAAGAATAAAACACTGGCATTAAATTCCCCAAGTATGGACCTGTGAGGAGATTGGGACGCAGCCCTGAGTACGGGTCGGGTGTTGTCGGCTACCGGACTTGTAGCTAGGCTTTGTTCGCACGTCTGCTCGGATCTGTGTCCGCCACGACATGCAAGCTCTTGCTGCGGCAACCCTACACCGTCTTTTGTTTTCTAGGAGCGTCACTTCCCTCCCAGCTTCTCTTGTAATTATTAACTAGATTGGTTAATCATAATGATCAACCTGTCAACATTATTCTATTGTAAGAGGGTGCCTATGGCTTTATGCCCTCGCATCGTCCAAGGGATACATTCGCTTCCTATTGTCTGTAACAATGCCAAACATGCACTAGTACTGGTACTTGTAATGTCTGTTCCAGGAATAAACGCTTGTGTGACATATGAATTTCTCTACTCAGACTTGTACAAATTATTCTTAAAGCACTTGTTCTTCTATCTATTCGTGCTTATTCAGACAGAAATGGTTCTATTATATATACTGTTTGTAGGTACATAGAAGAAGCTTTAAACAATTGTCAAATCTTTAAGGAGGTGATCGCTATATAGTTGCTTTGAAATTCCTTTCTCTTGGCATACTAGGAGGAAGAACAGACGAATAATAACTTCCCGTTTGAGAAAACAAACAAATGAAATCAATAAGAGAAATATATCAGAAAGATAAATACTTCAAAAATGTATTATAGTGCATAATTAATTTGTGTAATTAAACTACATTTTGGTGCTTTAGGTTTTGTCTATTTTATGATTTACCATCTATTCCAAATCATCCAGAATGAACAGTATTTCGGAGAACATTGCCTGATAAGTCAGCGTATGTATTTCATTTACTCTGAAAATACTTTAAACGTAACTATTTAATCAAAATCGTTAAGCCCATTTTAGAAAAAATCAAATTTCTTTTCCAGTGCTAATATAGGTTAACATTTACTGCAAATTACCAGGAGAGATGTCTCAGGTGATAGATCAGTGGCCCACATTCAGGAGGTCTTGGGTTCGATTCTGGTGGCCAACCTTCATGGCCTCAGGTCACTAGGTGAATGTTGGTTAAGAGAATTCATACTCCGAATTTATGTTCCCCATTTCATTTCACCTTTCATTCTGTTTGACTGTTCCAGGGCCCTAAGTATGATGGGTGGTGGTGTTTTAGGGCCCGTCAACAACAAGGTCATTTGGGAAGTATGATGGGTATGATGGGACTTTGGTGTCGCATGGCAGGGAATTTGATCTCTGAAAATCCTCATCATCCGGATCAGGGGAGGAGTTCTTGGCCTCCAGCGAGGAGCGGAGCTGCTTTTACGAGGCGCCGCACGGAAAGTTTCAACCTGCACTTTTTTTTTTTTTTTTTTTTTTTTTTTTTTTTTTTTTTGTAATTTACGTCCTCCAACATTTAGTCATATCGGACGGTGAATGAAATGGGTGAAATGATGCTCAATGCGTCTGGAGTCCATGGAGCTTAGAGTTACACGACATTCTTCTTTCAGGGTAAGGGAAAACCTCGGAAAAACCTTATCCAGGTAACTCACACTGACCGAGATTCGAACTCGGGACCTCTTGAAAGTGAGGCAGATATGCTACCATCTACGCCACCGAGGCGGGCTGCACCTGTTATGGACCCTGCTCTCTGGTTTTGCCTCATCTCTTCTTTACGTCAAAATGTTAAGTTCCCCCTTCGAACCTAGTCTTAAAGTCACATTACAAATTGTGTTGTACAAACAACAAACTATGTTACACTTACGTAAGCAGTAAGAATTCTAAATGAACTTTCAAGTAGTACACAATGACATGTTATCAAGGATAACTTGGATTAATAGAGTCGACATGAAAAATTCAGTGCCACGGCCGGGATTTGAAACACGTATCTACTGGTTTCCGTCAAGTCGTTCTTACCCATTGAGCTACCATGTCCAATTTGCCGCATGACATTAAATTCTCCAACTGACATATATTTCCCCGGTAAACCAAAAGGGGCTCTCGCATTACAGATACGCCGTTTGTGGCGACTTACTGTCGTAAGTACTTGAGTCCCAGGCTTCATCATTTAACTTTTATTATTTTAGTTAATTGATGGAAGTTGTTGATTTCATCTCACTATCCGTATACAGGCTAAGGTATTGGATTGATAGAGTCGACATGAAAAATTCAATGCCATGGCCGGGATTTGAACCACGGCCATACGCCATACGCCACAAACGTTGAATCTCGGATGCGAGAGCTCCTTGTGGTTTACCGGGGAAATATGTGAGTGAAGTGGGGAATTTAAAGTCATGAAGGTAAATTGGGCATGGTAGCTCAATGGGTAAGAGCAACGGGACGGAAACCAGTAGATCCGTGGTTCAAATCCCCACCGTGGCACTGCATTTTTCATGTGGACTCTATCATTCCAATATCTTAGCTTGTATTCGGCTAGTGTGAAGAAATGAATAATTTCCATCAATTAACCCAAAGATAACTTGCTTTAAAGTCACAGTGTCTTTCCTCCAACTTAACAGTGTTCAAATCCCAGCTGTCTCTTGTGTTATCTTTGAATTTTAGTCTACATGCAACATGTGTGGAAGAAAAATTATTTCACACCTATGCTTATATTTAACTATTCTTGAATTATATGTACTATTATGCAATTAAGTATGCGTTCAGACACTACTTTTTCTTAACTTTAATATGTTTAAGATCCATGAGCAGTACGGATGTGTACAGTGATCTTATATCGACATTTTTAAATAGGTGTAATTAGTTAAACCAAGTCACTGTTATATTCCATTAGTCACTCTCGAATGTGTCACATTGGAATAGAATGTTCTCAAAAATGTATTAAAGGTAATAAAACAAACAAAAAATCTATTGATTATATGGCAGCGTAGAATTTTAAGGTGCTTCACTTAAATATTCCTACTAATTTTGTTTATATAAAAAAGAATTTTCTTTACTTAATGTTGAAAGTTTTTAATAAGCTAATTCAAATAACAGTTTATAAGCTGGGCTGCAGATACTCCTGATACACATGAGTAATAAAGCAGTGCAGTAATAAAACCTTTGAAAAGCCCAAAAGGTGCTCTAAATATTGAAAATAACATGTTCTGGGAAAACTGTGAGTTAGTACGTAGTAGTCTACTAGACTGGAGTGTAACAACTGTATTCACTTTTTTACTAAATTCTTGCACTAACGCCAATATATAATTACATAGCTATTACTTTGAAGGCGAAAATTCCAAATAAACAAATAGAAATATTGATTATCATAGATGAAACACCTGTCCTAAATATCAAGACGGCAGCAAAAGTTTATATGAAACGTGAAGTTAATAAAAGAATATGATCCTGATTATTTTTGTATAGTTTAACTGAACTGCTTGATTAGTTATACCATTTTAGTAGCGGTATTATTTTCCAGTATCTCTTAAATGATTTAATGAAAATGTTAAATTTATTTAGCTTATCTTTAATTTAAATATGTTAATGGCATTTGAAAGTATTCTAAGTTCTAATAAAATGTTATATAGGGACACTAGAGAACTTCTGAAGGTATTATGTACCTTATGTTGCTGCACGTACTTGAAGTTGTTTTGTTTTTCCACATAATTTCCCAACACATCACTGAACTTGGACCGGAAAAAGACTTTTTACCGTCTCAGAAGTTAGATTTCTCCTGGTCTGGAAACTACACTTCAACTGAGAATTCATCCGGTGAAGCTTTGTTTTCATTCACAAAGGATGAAGCTACGTCAGGAGAAAAGATGAATCAGATATCAAACATAACCCTATTGTTGATTTTCGTCACTGCAACAACATAGGAGGATGAGGGCGAACATTGTCTTGAAAGCTAAGGAGTCCTTGTTCTTTGCCTAACTCGGGCTTTTGTGGTCGTCAATTGTTCCAAAAGGTTAGTACGGTTTGATAATACATATTCCGGGGAGAATATAACCAATCTTTGGTATCACAGAGAAGCGATATTATTCAGACAATTGCTCTTCATCGATGTGAATCTTGTTACTATGGAAGTAACAAGATGCTTAACCTGCTTTATTTTAATGTGTGCACGCTCGTTTCACTAAAAGGCAATGGAATCTCATTGAAAAGGAGCCAAATTTTTCTGAGAGATTTGCATTTTGATTGGATTTTTAGAGGCAACAGTCGCAGCAAGTAAATTTTTTTGTCCAATTATACCTCAAACTGTTAAACATAAATTCCTTAAATGACAGTAATTTCGTGGTTCTGCAGGCCCAGAAGGATGGCAAGGTTAATCATTTTATAAAGAAATGATTTTGAGATAAGTAAATAATGTCAATAAATAATTTCTACGTGAGTAAATGTATAATATAAGAAAAGTGAATTACAATTTTATCAGTGAATATGAAGCCCTTAGCCAGGAAAATTAGGCGCTGAGGTAAAACAATCATTTAGAAGTCAGAATAGTTAAAGCAATTCGGCTTACTGGTGAACTTAACTAAAGAGTCTGGTATTTATAACCCAGTACGTTCAATAATGACAAATTTGTGTAAAACTTCTGACAGTTGGAAAGGTTAAGAATTCTTAGAATTTAATAAGTCACAGAGTAAAAAATATGTTCCAGATACGAATAAGCTTCACGTAAGACAAAGTATAATTTTAGTGTGGTAGTCATGAAATAGGCAGGGCTTATATTGTTAAATGAGCATGTATTTATAAAATTTGTGTGTTTTACTTCTTGTAGTTCAGTTTTATAATCGTGCGATCATATATCAGCAATGCATAGCACCTGAAGATCGCGCTTGAGTTGACCTGTCGGCAACCTAAGAGATTCTCCGCTTAGATTTCAAATATTAAAACAACTCGTTATTATTAAGGAAGAAGTTATTTAAAACCTTAAATCTATTGATGCTTCAGAAATTAGCAAGTACTACAATAGTTACAGTTTGGTAAAATTTAGAAATAATCTCAGTCGATAACTCGCTTCAAATAGCCCATTTATAAGCCCCCAAAAAGTTTATCAAAGAAATTATATACGCTATCTGTTCTCATATAAACTCCTTGAGAAAAACATCTATAGTTCACAACTACAGCAACTGGCAGCAAATTCTCAAAGACGGAAATAGATGAGGCTGCACTGAAAGTGCCGCATACAGAAAGAGATGTTATCACGTCATGTAAGTATGCAAGCTTTCATATTTTGAATTCCCATTTTGTGAAATAAATATTTCTTATGCTTTCCAAATCTCATTGGAAACAAACATTTTGTGAACCTTTTAATGCAAATATGGCTTCTTTTAGATGGAAAAGTGCTTTAGAATGCATCTGACTTTGCACACAATGCATAATAAAATTCCACTAAAGAAAATAGGAGGGATTTTAGAGAATTTCCTGACACCAAACACACCTTGAAATCCATCCAAAGAATATGTTAAAGAACAAATAACATTGTTTGACTTAAAGGTTAACTGTGAACTCAAGACTTAAAAGTGTTACAAAAATTTACTAAGGGAACCTTGAGTTTCGGGAAAAAAGTGAGTCAGTTGGGGAACTTATCAGCGTGTTGCATGGTAGCTCAATTGATTAGAGCATCTACAAGGGAAGCTGAATATCTCATGCTCAAATCCAGACTGTGCATTGCATTTTTCAGTCTGGGTTTATGCTTATAGCTTTAGCCTATATGCAAGGCAATAAAATAAATCATCAACCTTGGTTCTTCTTTCTTTTTGCTATTCCAGATTAAATTTAAGGATGACAAGTTCTCATGTAGTAAATATATTCATCTTAACCAACTTTTTAAAACATGTTCTTTTAAGTAAAGTCAAATCTGTGCAAATTCTTCATCTGACATTCTCTTCACCCTACGGAAAAATCCTCAATTGTTACGTTGCACTCTGTGTTTTCACCTGCCTTGGAATGTTTATCACGTAAATCATCTCTTTTGATGTGGAGGGTTCAATACTATTAGGAGTTGCGATTGCTATGTATTCTGTTTACATAACCATGCCATTCTAATATATAGGTATATCATTTGATATATGAAAGAAATACAGAAAACTTAGTAACTGTTTTTCTTCAGTGCCTGTAGCCATAAGTTATTTATGGATATCTCATTTTAATTTATGGTCTATCATTCCATATTCACCTATTAGATTTAATAATCTCATCTCTGCTGAGTTTTCTTTTTTCCTTTTAGTCAAATTAAGTGTTTATTTGTGGACGCTCCTTGTCTGCTATGGTTTCAGCAACCCATTCTATATTTGACGTAGTGTGATATAAATGTAACGAAGAGGAACACCTTGCTCATTGCGACTACGCTATCATCCGTGGAGGGAAGAAATAAGGTGACAGGAGATTATAGACTTGTAGAGAGCAGAGCACAGCACCACCAAAAGTCCATTACCACGCGGAGAGAAGGCGACGAAGCGGCACTAGCACTGCAGGCAGCTGTTTCAAGTGAGTTTCATAGCGCAAGCACTCGTTCCATCTGCCCCAACCACTGTGAAAACCAAGCGTGAAAGACGACAATGGAATGAAATGAATCCCTGGAGCAGAGATAAGCGAAAACAAGGTAAGTCTCAAATCAGTGATCGTTAACAGACGTTTCTACCTGTGCTCGCCTCGGTAGCGTGGTGGTTGAGTGTCTGCCTCACGTTCAAGAGGTCCCGAGTTCGAATCTCGGTCAGGGTGAGTTACCTGGATAAGATATTTCCGGGGTTTTCCCTTATCCTGAAAGACGAATGTCAGGTAACTCTAAGCTCTATGAACCCTGGGCTCATTTGAGCATCATTTCAACCATTCCATTCATCGTCCGATATGACTTAACGTTGGAGGACGTAAAATTACCCAAAACAACCCTTTCTGCCTGAGTCAAACCGCTTAATGTATTTGATGTGAAATATTTAAAGTAAGGCATCAATTTTTAGTTTTTATATGAGTAGATGACATGTTTTCTGAAGAATTTTGATGTTGAAATCCTCCGAAACGTTTTTGGCATTGTTTCCTGGTCATCCTCAGCGAGCGCTGCTGCACAGCTGAGTGATTATTTTTCAGAAAAACATGTCATCTACTCATATAAAAAACTAAAAAATGACCTCTGACTGTTTGCTATTTTTACAGACTTTTTATTATTTTACGTGTAAAATTAAATTTAGGAAATTTACTACCTACTTTACTTTCCCTCTGAAGGAAGTCATGCTAAGTATGTTTACTCTAGAAAAAAAATCCACTACCTTCCACCGGGTTTGAAGCCGCGATATCAATACCCCTAGACCACGAGGAACGACTTTTTTGAGCTAAACAATTGCTACAATATGGCTAGGACTTTGTAGAATTTTAAAATGGTACCTATTTTTTCTCCTCTAACAAGGGTTTCTTTAATTGTGAAATTGATTCTGGATGACAGTTTTCCTCAGAATCTCATTACTTCTGTTGTTTTTGTAGTTCTGCTTGAACATAGCTTGAGACACAGCTCCCCGATATTGTAAATACAAAAACTAGCGTATTTAGTGGTAAGTTATTTTTAAAGAAATAAAAGATAACGCAGATGTACTGTATAACTGTTAATAGTGATAAAAATTATTTGAAGTTCTCAAAAAGTTTTACTTTCCTTGTTGGAACTTTATGTTGTACTTCTTATAGACATTCCAGTCACAACAAAGACCGCAATAAGCTACAGAGCGAATTTAAGAAAATCAATAAAACTATAAGGCAACATAACGATGACAAAATCAGTCTAATGGAGGAAAACAGGCTATTTATTCAGTACCTTGAAAAACAGGATGCGGCTGATGATGATATTAATGGTGGTGATGATGATGACGATGACGACGACGACGACGACGAAGATGATGATGATGATGATGATGATGATGATTTCATGGCGCTGGTGGGAGTGGTGTCAATAATGGTAATAATATGACACCTTTGATGATATTGTGCTACTGGTGATGACGATGATTATAATGATGAACCGTTCTTTCCCTTCGTGGTAGTTTTTCGTGCTCGGCTACAGAGAATGTCGCAGTTGCTCTCACGAGACACAGCATGTTAAACTTCAGTGGTCACCCAAGGAGTTTATCTCATTTCCTTAATAATCTGACAAGGCCGAGGCCCACAAAAGCCCGTTTAGGTTGATGGAGCGACTGTACCGGTTGTCATCGGGAACCTGAAGGAAGCGATTGGCCGGAAACTTTTCGGAAGCTGGTAGCTGAAGGGTGCTCATTCAGAACAACCATGATGATCGTGCGTCGAGATTTCGGGACGGTCCTTTGAGACACTACCGGGCCAAACATGTAATGCCCAGTAGTTATCAACTTTAAGAGGAACGCTTGTACGACAACAGGATATAACTATGTATGCAAGTTTTGTAGCTTCCATCCAAAAACTCTAGGCCGAGGTTTCACCCGAAATGTACACATTTTTGGAGCTCCGTCAACCCACTTACTTCCCCAAAAATGAACTTTTAGAAAGATAACCGTGAACAGACTGTGAACAACATAAACCAAAAAGGAAATTTGGTCCGTATTTAGACTTAGCATGTTCCCATAGCTGCTGAAAATTTACAAAAGCATTTCTCACCTCAAACTACCCTTGACATGGGCAATTTTCGCTGTCTTTTTATCTTCTCAGAAATTTATGTAACCATTTTGATTAAAATACCATACGCTTAAGATATTTATATGAAATATAATACTTTTATCTTGCATTTTATTTGAAAAAGCTCAAAGGTACAATCATTTAAAAGGAGATTTATTTAATTCTGTAAAGTGGCAAATATAAAGATGTACAAAAACGAACTGCACAAAAAATATAACTCTATTTATTGCAAATATTATTTTACTGGCATTAGCAGTTTCCTAGATATCCGTTATGTTTGATTGGGATTTTTCAATACTTTCAAATTTGAAATGTTGTCACTATACATTTGCTTCTCGCGTTATCTTGGAAAGAGTATAGAATTTCACGTCCAACACATAGCCACTGACTTCTGAAACATCTGAGAATCACTGTTATTTCTTATATCCCTCTAGTACCTACAACAAATGTATAATTAAACTACTTCTGAAAATATACACCTCAGTTAATTTGAAGATATAAAAAAAGGAATTTTTTCAGAACTTATACAAAATAAACGTAGCAGGTACAAAAAGTTTACAAAGTCATGTGATTATAATACAACTCATATTTTTAGAGCTCTTTCCACAATTCACGTTATAGAACATTGATCAGCAATGTTTACTATTTATTAATTATTGTTCATTTATTGACCTAATACAGATTAACTATGAAGGCCAGGAGTTAAAATATACTTACGATAATGTAAGTCACTATTAGGGTATTTATCTGAATTCGAGAACCTTTTTGTCTTACCATAAAAATGTGAGCCAGTTGTAAAATTTAATGTTACGCAAGCATGTTATGGTAGCTCACACAGCAGCGACTGATAATTCAAAAAATCCGTGATACAAATTTCGACAATGCCACTGAATGCCAGTCTAATTCTGTAATGCACAAGATATGACATACAAACAATAAGTCACTTCAAAATTAAATACTATAAACTGTACAATATATACAGAAATGAACAAATAACGTCTGTAACAATATCAATAAAGGGTATAACTTAGCGATGCCACGTAGAGTGCCACAAAGTGACACAGATGTCACAAGCTCGCCATCAATGCTCTGGAGCAAAACTTTTCACAAGGGAGCCACATGAATCGGGGTGAAACCACAGAAGTTTTAGATGGGAACAATAAACTCACAGGCACGAGATGCAAAATCCATTGTAATTTTTGCAGTATTTTGTTGAACCAAAACCTACACTTATATATTAACAGCTAATTTAATTGTTTTCTCCCTTTCTCGTCAGTGCTGACGTTAGGAGGCGCTTGGGTTCCCTCAGAGCGAGGGAACCGAAGCATCTGACCTGAGAGATGAAATCAGGGTTGAAGGGTCGGCCCAACGCCTGAGATGAATGAAGAATGGAGCAGTTGGTGGAATGATGGTAGGGGAAACCGGAGGACCTGGAGGAAACCCACCCCAGCGCCATGTTGTCCACCACAAATCCCACTTTGCGGTCACCTGGGATCGAATTCGGGCCACGCAGGTGAGAGCCAAGCGGTCTAACTACTCAGCCATGGCGCGGCATATTAATGTAATTAAATAAATAAAAATGATTAGATTTTCATTCATAATCTGGTAATAATTTAACCCAGAGGTAATATATTATACATGAATAGTTTTATGTTAATAACAACTTATATTCAATGAGAAGAAAACTAACGTTTCTGTGCTATTGCTGCAGACATTTGTGATTCCAGTGTTCTCCTATCATCAACTAGATTGTAAGATATTCATCAGACATAGCAAATCTATATTCAGCTTTGCCACACTTCGTTCTTAAAAATATATTTACAGATAAATATTTATGTTGATGCAAACACTGATATTAGTCCTCATGTAAAGCATATCAAATGAGGAAATGTGTCATTAGGCAATCAGTTGTTAAATGCAACCAAACTAACGCCCTTAGGTCACTTTAGTGTATATCAATTAGAACTCTGAGCACTTAATTTTATACACTGATATGAAATTTGAACCTTGTCCTCGATTGTACACTTTTTCCTGTTTGCGTAGCATTTCCTTTCAAATTAATATTGTAAGCACACTCGTTGAGCGTTCCTGTTAAATGCTTAACGGGACGCATTCCTCGATTCACCCAGAGCTTGAACGTTATGTGTTACCATGCATAGCAAAAGTAGGAGCAGACAGGCCGACCAACCTACTGCCAACAAAAGACCGATGTCCAAAACCTGAACAACGTATAAATCAAAGTATGCTGTTACTGACGATCCCATAGTGCGCTTCATTCAATACATAAAACTAGCAGTTTTAATGTTACTTGTGAGTCAACTGGACACGATGGGATGTACTGGTATCTACCAAGCTTCTTAAGTTCAGTAACTACTTATTTCGCTAAAGTAAGTGGGAGTTATGAAAAAGGAAATACTAAATTGTTTTTATGTAATAGGAACTTGTTACTTCTATACTTGGCGTTGTTTGTTCATAACAAACTTTTTCTTTCTTCCCTTCTTTCGCCTTAAACACAATGGTTAAGGTTTTACTGCGGAAGGAAAATGTTCCATCAGACAGGAGGTTATCACAGTTCTAGAAGTTAACAAACTCTTGAAACAAAATCATCCTAAATATTGTCATTTGTTCCCATTTATAATTAAAGGTACTATTGCCGTCAATGTTCACTCTCATCTTGGATGTTTCGTGATTTTTCCAGTGCTGTGGTGGTTTCTAATTCACGACGGTTTCCTTTCCATCATTTTATTTGGAACTTTCTCGCCATTCAGATGCATTTCTAAATTTCGTGATGTGAGATATTGCCCAACAAATGGCGCAGGTGCCTGTTAACGTGGACACTAGAGAGCTGCTTTATCGAATGATCGTTCATCATCCTTCGTCTAGAGGTAGAACAATCTTCGAGTACTTACATTCCTCTCTTTGATCTGTACATCCCGTGGTTCCTTTACTTCATCCCTTCTTCATGGAGGTATTAGATACAAGAGATAAAGCCGCATGTTCGAGGTTCCTCCTACGTTGCGTAACATATAATTTTTCTAAACTATCATCCGTGGAAGAGTTGAAAAAGCACAGTAAAATAGTTTTGGAACACAATTACTTGAACATTAAAACAGGTATACAAACTAAATTCAATGTCCAATGTTTAGGTAAGAAAAAACAAATTGTGTATCTTGAATATGAGAACTCTTAGTGGTTCACCGGGAAAATATATGAGTCAATTGTAGAGTTTAATGTTGCGTCGGCATGTTGGCCATGGTAGCTCAAGGAGATACAGTGACTGGATGGAAACCAGGAGATCCGTGGTTCAAATCCCGAACGTGGCATTGAATTTTTCAGTTGGCTCTAATTAATTAAGAAAAACAAAAAATTAAATGTTTAAATGAATGAAATTCCTGTAATTCCTTAAGTGGAATTTCCTTCTGAACCGCGCAATCTATAGGCCCGTAGGAAATGGGTTGAGAATCAGAGGTAGCTTGATCAGAGATATTCCGGGATGAGGGATGGACCACATCCGGAAGTAAAAGAACGAGAGATGAGATGATAGGAAAGATGATGGTGGAGTAATTGGTAGAATACTGGTGGCGGAAACCGGAGGACCCGGAGAAAATGTGCCCCAGGACCATGTTGTCCACCACAAATCTCACTATGCGGTCGCCTGGGATCGAACCCGGGCCACGTTGGTGAGAGCCAAGCAGTATAACCACTCAACAATGCCACGACCTGCAAACTGATATAAAACATGATTAGAAAAAACGTTCAGTGGTGCATTCCCTTAAGGGTAACCATAGCATATAACATTTCTAAATCTTAAAGTTTGCATCTAAGTGTTCTCAAAATTTTGACACACAATTATTTCAAGTTTCATGTAATCATTTCCAACAGTTTTCGAGGGACTCGTTTTATGTTAATTTAATGATATTAATTAATAAGGTGCAGCAAACGATGCAAAAATCCTTATTTTGGAAAAAAGCAAATAGTAACATTATTTCACTATGTACAAATATAAAAAAGTAGAATATACTTCTTTTCATTGCTCTTCTGGTTGCTTCATAACATGGCATGTTCCATTCCTTATAAATGCTACAAGCCGATGTTGGATGGTGGTAAAAGTGATAATCAAGCAACTGGTGGAATCATGGCGGAGGAAACAGGATATTCTGAGAAAATCCACCCATGCATCCTGTTGTCCACCACAAATCCTATATACAGTCGCCTGGGATCGAACTCCGGCCGCCTTGGCGAAAGTCAAGCGCACTAAGGCTCGACCAAGGCGAGGCCGATTATCTCAGATTTTGAGCAACTTAAAAGGGCAGCCATTTATTTTAAGTTCATGTTAGAAATTCTGCTACAAGTTGAGCAAGATTTGCTACGAACTATGTCGTAAGGCGCATGTTATCTGCAAAAGTCGTATTGAGTAAAAAGAATTGGAAATAAATGCAGAATAATATACTATTGGGAGCTTTAATGGTTAATTATTCAGATTTAAAATAATTTCGAGAGCATAACTGTAGTATGAAATTGAAGTTATATATTTTAAATGTTTCTGGACAAAAAGATAATTTTTTGAAATTGCTAACCAAAGCGACCAAGAAACTAAGGCTCTCATTGCTTCATGTAAGCTTACAAAGGTAAACTAATAGTGTGCATTAAATGTGTACTTTTGGGTTGATTTGTCGCTAAATTTGTAAAATGTAGAGCCATCCAAGACAGTAAGATATACGACTGAACAACTAAGGTTGCAATGCTGGTGGCAGGATTCCAGAATCACATGTGACGACAAAGGCACCGCTGACGTTCATATTAAGTGAGCGGCCTTTCTTAAACACTTGTGGAGAATGATTACCTCGCCCAATAGGGACAACAAATGAGGCAGCTCAAGCGCTGTGTATTTATGTTTCCTACACAAATATGGCACTAGTTAGTACTAAAACCGTACTTCTTACATCTGCATTTGTAAATTTGATCGTAGAGCCGGCTTTGGGATAGAAAAAGGACCTTTAAATGAGTTCTCTAAGCTTACTTAGATATTCCTGTAGAAGTTCAAGCAATTGTCCACCATTTTCAGTTTACTTACTTGGTTATGTAGTGCAGAAAGTAAAAATTGCTGTGGAGATATTTAACTGTAATTAATGCCTTAAAACACACATTAAACACGAGTTAAGGGGACCTCCAAACATGAATTTTCAGTGAAATCTTGGTATTGAATCTTGGTTTTGAAATACTTTCTCTATTTACTATATACATGGTGGGGAAAGCAACACTTGCTGTAGAGGTATTAATTGTAATTAAATAATAATAATAATAATAATAATAATAATAATAATAATAATAATAATAATAATAATAATAATAATAATAATAATAATAATAATAATAATAATAATAATAATAATAATAATAATAATAATAATAATAATAATAATAATAATAATAATAATAATAATAATAATAATAATAATAATAATAATAATAATAATAATAATAATAATAATAATAATAATAATAATAATAATAATAATAATAATAATAATAATAATAATAATAATAATAATAATAATAATAATAATAATAATAATAATAATAATAATAATAATAATAATAATAATAATAATAATAATAATAATAATAATAATAATAATAATAATAATAATAATAATAATAATAATAATAATAATAATAATAATAATAATAATAATAATAATAATAATAATAATAATAATAATAATAATAATAATAATAATAATAATAATAATAATAAACCCTGAGGCGACAGTCCAAGAGGGCCAAGGCCTCACGCCCACTTACGCATGGCAGAGGGGAGGGGATGTGGTCAGCATCTCGGCATCCCCCAGCCGGAATGTTGGATTTCTTGACCAGGGCCGCTTACCTATCGTAAGCTCCTCAATTTCCTCACGATGCTGAGTGGGCACCGGTCCTATACCCGGGACCAAAAATCCTCACCCCCAGGGGTGAGATCGAACGTGCTTCTTTCCATGGCCAGGGACCAAGGTATGCTGCCTCAGCCCACTACGCCACGGCGCAGGACATTAATTGTAATTAAAACTGTTTTATTTAGGCGTTGTTAATCTTTCTTAATTTTACGGATATACCTCGTAGAAAATATTTAATTAGAAGTTAATAATTTAGCATCTATTGGTAACTGTACTAACATTTTTAATTATATAATATTCGAGGCTGTTCTAAAACGTCAGGATTCGATTAAAAAGCTGGTGTTTGCTCAAGTATTTTAAAGTGACATAAAACCTTTGACGTTGAACTTTTCCTTAACGGTATAAGGGCGTTTAAATGTCCGTTAAATGTTTTAAAAGGTGTCCGACCTTAAGAAAACAGCAGGGCAACATGTAAATACAAGCTATAAGGACATAAAAAGGTCAAAAATAACTTACTTATATGTCTATTTTTTCACCAAAATATGACAAACTATTCTATATGGGTATTAGCTATAGTGAATATAAATAGATTGTATTCTGAATCACTGGCCATATTTTGAAGGATGTAAATATTCGCCTATCAAGTAGAAATAAATATACACGAGAAAGAGAGAGGTGGAGCTGTTTGTCAGCACCAACATAAACCGCTGCGTTCCATTATGGGAAACTCTTTGGGACAGGAGTACCACCTTTAGCTGATACCTTCACATTCTTCTAGAATTATTATGACCAACTGATTTCTAGCTCGCGTCGTGAATTAATAGTTTCAAGATACTGTTCTGCAGATTCGTGCAAAGCGACGAATAATATTCAAATCATGTATATTTCCCTACCAGCCATTGAGGAAACCGTTCACATTGTGAACCATTTCATACTTGGGTTTTATACCCTATCCCGATCTGTATGAAACTTCAATGGAACTCTTTGGAAACTTAGTTCGATCAACCTGAGATTTGGAGATTTGTGAGCATGCTTGCACTCGTCTTACCATATTCTCTGAAGTTTCACGGAGATGATATCGAATTGAGAGAAGGTTATTTCCACCAAGATGGAGCAACGTGCCATATATCTAATGACACCATGGAACTTGTAACCAGTTTCTTTGATAATCGAATAATCTCAAAAGGTCTGCGGCCCCCCATATCCCCTGATCTAACCTCGCCGGATTTTTTCTTGTGGGGGTATCTAAAAGATAGAGTGTATAAGAATAGACTACGGACAATTGATGTTCTCAAGGAATCCATTTGAACCGAAATAAGTAACATTGGCGAGGATACTCTCGGTAAAACTAATGAGAATATGGTGAGACGAGTGCAAACATGTATAGATGCTGGTGGAGGACACTTCCAACATTTTCTCTGAGATGTAAATAGTGTAATGTAATCTCCCAATTGTGTATTATATTCTCCCAAAGTGGCATATGTGTCCTATTATTGGTTCATAAGTTATGGCCTATTGAAATGGTTCAGGTTTATATGGATCGCAATATATTTACATATGTATAAATTCTTAGGTTTTAATTGTAGAAACCAAACGTATAAAATTCGTTTTATTAATTTATTAATGATTATCAGATTATCCAAAATACATCCCATGGTTCCATTTACAATTTTTAAGTTCACCTCACTCATCTCACTTGTAGCATACTGAGATACTACTCCTTATATTATCTGGAAGGCCTCTTTGTCAGCACTTAACTTCACTGATACATTTAAAAGTTATGGCCATTATATCATGTTTTTGTTCTCTCTTTCCCTCTCTGTATGTTCGTTGCCTCTTTCAATAAAGTGTGTGGTTTTATGGAACATGTAGGTCTGCATTATCGTCAACACTGGGTGCAATTTGAACAGTTGCTTCTGGCAATAACGCCTTCTGTACTCCGTCCAACATGACAAGCGCAACAAAAGAAGTGAGTAGTACGAGCATAATAATTAGCATAAAAATGTTTCTGGTTGCATGTAGTTAGAACTTCACAAAGCATTGTATTCTGTGCATACATGCGCCCATGGCATGCCATCTTCGTGATACCAATGTTTAAGTCCTTTTATTTTATAGCGTGATCACCACTGAGTTTGAGAGCGAAAACAGAAGCAGAAAACGTTAATATATGTTAGAATTTTAATTTAAAATAATTTATATGACCTTATTGTGACAACACCAAGTTGTGCTAAATTCTCTTTATTTGTTACTACTGTGAGCAGAGCGCTATCTTACACTTAACTTTTATTAAAGCTCAGAACAAACACAACTGGTCGGTAGATATTTCTGTAGCGCTAATACTTCCTAAGTCCCTATTACACACACCAACTGCTTGACTCACTTGGCTGACTTGACTTCTCACTAAGTGTGGACCGACAGACACCGCTGGTTGACCTTAAGTCTCCGAGTAACGGTAGAATGGTCTAGAAGCATCTGGAAGCCGAAGTTTCTGCAATAGCCTAAATCTAAAATTCTCGCTTCGTACCAGTCCTTGAACGACACATGATTGCATTTCGCGTACTGACATCAGGATCACGGTGCTATAGGTTGAAGTGACTCAAATCACACCGGGCGACTAGCAGGTATTCGTGGCCGCCGTGATACAGTGTACGACCATTTCCTTGCTGCCATTTGTCTTTCATTCCATTTTTTTTTTTTTTTTCGCATTTTGCGATTCTGCTTCTAGATTTTGTGAAATATAGCAGCGCTGGATAGTTGTCGCGGATCCTTACTCCAAGGGGGCAGCTCTAATAGAATGGTTCTTCGAGTCATAAACTGTTAGGGACTGCAGCGGCTCGTTATTAAGTACTAGCATACGAATATATTGGAGTGGTAAAAGAAGGTACTTTGATCTTTCGTTGAAACTGAAATGGAACGGAAGGTATGTCTTATTACTTGGAAGAACATGCATCTAAAATAAGAAAAATACCATATGCTTCATTTCCCTTTCATTAGGGGGCAAAATGAAGTGGAACAATTCAGACATTGTGACTTATACACAGAACTAATGTTACTTTCAGGAGGAAAGGATGAAGTGAAGAGGTCACAGATACGTACCGAAGTCCCTCAAGTAAGAAGCTATTGCTTAATTTCCTTTGTACTACTTTAATAAAGTCAGCAGCGTACGACTAATACCGTATACACAAAGAAGCTTGTGCACTGCTAATATTACAAAAGTAATTAATTAACAATTGATTAAATTAATTTTCCCCACTATCGCCGACTCTGTGACCTTCCCACTTATCTTGGTGATTTGGTAGCAGATAATTGTCATATAAGACAATATCATTTCTATATGCTGTAAGTATACATGTTAAAAGTGATGTAGATTTTATGTTAATAGATAACTATGGGACCAAGGAGAAGATCCAACTTTAAAATGTCACCAACAGTGATTATTATTTAAAAACTATTTGACCATCTTTCTTTGCTAAAGAGCACTCATTGGTTATGCAGCACTTGCAGAGCCCGCCTCTGTAGCATGGATGGTAGCTTGTCTGCCTCACGTTCAAGAGGTCCCAAGTTTGAGTCTCGGTAAGAGTGAGTTATGTGGATAAGGTTCTTTCCAAGGGGGCTTCCATATCTTGAAAGATGAATGTCGGATAACTCCATAACTCTAAACTCTTTGCACCCTGGACTCATTTGAGCACCATTTCACCCATTTAATTCATCCGCCCTATATGATTTAACGTTGAAGGAAGTTAACTGAAAAATAAGCATGAATAAGAGGACTTACAGATCCTGAATGACTGTCGGAGGGAGAGTTATGGAAGTCAGACGTCTTGACGACCTTTTGCACGAAAATCACTTGAGCGGGGCTGTGCGAAATTGTAATTATTGTCACCTAATTATCGGAAGGCCCGACCAGCTAGCAGCCGGGTGGGCGACAGGAGGCATTGAGGCTCTGCCTACCCATTTATCTTGTAGTGCTAATGAGGGGATGGCTGGAAAAACTTCATTAGCCATCTCTTTCCCCTCTCCCTGACGTCTGGAACTGTCGGGATGATTCACTGTACCGCGAGGCTTCCAGAAACAGCGATCTTCCTATATAAGGCTGCAGTGGACGAGTCAGTTCAGTTCTTGGCGAGCAGCTGTGAAGAGCGCCGTGCTAGTGAACGGACTGTAAGACTGTGTACGTGAATCAGAGGAGTTGTACGTAATTGTGAGTGTAGAGTGGACCTGTGACAGATGAACTGGCGAATTGTATTTGTGGATGCTACGTAATGCTGTGTAATCGGCAAGTGTTCCAACTGTAATTCGGTGAAAATAAAGAACATTTTGAGTTTGTGCAATTGGACTTCTTATTTCATAAACCCACAAAATCACATTATGGGCGGGTGCAGGGGGGTGAAATGGAGAATTCATAACACTTCTAGATCATTGTACAGCAATTTTATAAAAAGTGAGAAGAGTAAATGAATTTCATTATAAAATCTAGCAGTGAAGCGTGGATATGTCAGCTAGACATTTAGTTCATACAACTAATATTGTAGAGCATATTTTGAAACACTTTATGAGTCCATATTGTCAAAGACATGAGTAGTGCTTTATTTTTATTTTATAATTAAAAACAAACAATGTCACTTAGCTTTCTCGACTCAGTCTTGTACAAAGTATACTTACAAAGACTTATTATTATGTAAAAATGGTTTATTACATATTTCTTGTAGAGACAGTGTCAAAAGGGAAACATATACATGTAAATCTCTTAGAACTAAAAGCGGATATAAATTTCCGATCCATTTGTCGTACATACGAATTAGTGGAAAGTTGAATTACATGTATTAGGTAGTTCTGTACATTAGTTCTGGTATGCTAACCTATCTGCCTATTTTAATGATCGTATATTCATAAACTAATTGTCCTACGGCGTGTTTAATACAATCGATTGTCAATACCAATATGAGACATGTGGACGGAGCTAACGGGGGCAGGGAGCGTTACGTAAGTCGAAATTCTCCTCGCGTGTCATGGCTCAGATCAGAAATATAAATAGTTATTGTGGGAATGCTGGTATCAGATTATGTACGATCATCTCCTGCACATATACACGTGTACGTCACACGCGTACGCAATGAAGTTTTTTAGCCAATAGACTGCTGCGAGCAATGGCAGTACCAATCATAGCTTATGTAAATGAATACTGGATTATTAAAGAGAATAATAAATGTAAAATAGACATAGGGGAAATGAGATGTTTAAAACCGCAACAGAATGCAGCATATAAGAAATGAAGCTGGTAGGAGGGAACTATATATCTGTAATTTAACTATGAAGTGAAATAGGTTAGGGCATAATAGGATAGGATAGCATAGTTTAGGATAGATTCTTATGGAGGGAATTCGGTACGTCGACCAGTCTTCATCTATTGTGTCTATGCCCCATGTGGAACATCCCCGGGAGAAAGGATGAGGCGAGAGGAGACAAAGGGCGACCTCCAAGAATTTACGACAGTGGAGAGGACAGGGTTCTCATTATTAACCAATTAATTTAACCAGTAAGCTATGACTGTGTATATGCAGGGAACGTGAAAGAAAGTGGGTGTTATGTCCTCCGGTGTCTGCAGGTAGCTCCTCAGGACGCTCTTCTCAAGATGTGGGGATCGGAGGTACAACGACTGAGGTCGAGTGGTTCTTCCGCTCGCCTCTCATCAAGGCGGTACAGTTCGGTCTCAGGAGATGTATGTGTGATCGAGGGTGCACAAAGCGGTGTCTGGGAGGGTTTATTCCGGGTTCTCCTGTATCCCTCCATTCATTCCACCAACTCCACGATTAACTTTCCTTTCATTATCTTCACCACCATTACTCTCCGTGTCTCTAATCCAGAGTTTGTATACTCCTCAAAAAGTATCCAATTTCGCATTGGGGGTGTATGTTCTCCATAAGAGAGTAAATAGGAAAAGAACAACCCTTAACTACTTTATGTGTTTCCACACAAGAACAAATTAATTTGCTTGCTCCCTAACCCAAGACCTCTGCTTGCCAAATACCGTGCTTAAGCAGATATATTACTCGACAGATCGTTGAGTCATATCGACCTTCAGGTGACTAGCGCTGTGATGGCCTCCTATCGGATCTTATCTGGTCGATTAGAAGAGTGAAATATTAGTAAGTTGATGTACAGTAAGTTACGAAACACAAATAGAGCGATTGGAAGCTGCGTGTGTCTATATGTTTTCTCGCGCCTGCCGATGTATGACACATTGCTGTTCAGAAGACATGATTATACCTGAACAGACAATACATACAGTGGACTCACCGTGTATGTGCGATAATCTCAGGTAAACACCTTTGTGTTGCAAAGTTTTTCCGATACGCTTTGCCATGTAGTACTAACTGTTGCTTCTAATTTATTCAGCTTAATACTACGTGAGTGTTATTCTCCATATTTTGGCCGCTTTCGCAGACTTAACTCAGCTGATGGTGAAATCCGAAGGATTCACAACTCGCAGAAGAATTACGAAGTTATGCTAGTCTACTCATCAAGATCAGACACAGAAGAGACGTATTCAGATTTTATGCCAGGTAAATGTTATAGCAGTTCTATTTTCTCTAGTACATTTCCTGTTTTTCCTTTTATTGATTTTATTCGTTCTAAAAATTATAACTACACACATATTCTAACCAAATTTAATTGATTCCCACATTTCAAAATGTCTACACGCGTTACATTCACATTGTATATTACATTTTCTGTCACCTTGTGGTTTGTTCCTATATTGTCTAAGCTTCGTACTTACAAGATTTCTTTGCATTCAGTCCGTTTGTCTTCAGCCATCTGTGTCATCCTATGTGGCCTGGAGGTAACATGCTAGCCTCTGCTTCTCTAGCTCATGGATCCAAATCTGGTGGAGGAATGGTAGTAAAGCTCGTAGGTCCCGTATCATAGATTTACGACACGTCAAAAAACCTTAAGCCTAATATAGCAAATTGTGCGCAAAGTTAAGAAGTCATTTACGTCCAATATGTGCTGAAAGGCATAGCAGTTCGAGAATCCATAAACAACATCCAGTTTCAATTTCAACTACCTGCGACTTCTTCCCAATTTTTACTTCTGAAGGTGCGTCGCATATACAGTGTGATTCATATAAACCAGAACCATTTCAATAACTTTGGCAGAATATAATACACGATTGGGAGATTACATTACACTATTTACATCTCAGAGAAAATGTTGGAAGTGTCCTCCACCAGCATCTATACATGTTTGCACTCGTCTCATCATATTCTTTGAAGTTTTATGGAGAGTATCCTCGACAATGTTACTTATTTCAGTTCGAATGGATTCCTTGAGAACATCAATTGTACGTGGCCTATTCTTGTACACTCTATTTTTAGATATCCCCACAAGAAAATATCCTGTGAAGTTAGGTCAGGGGATCTGGGGGAGCCATAGACCTTTAGAGATTATTCGATTATCAAAGAAACTGGTTAGAAGTTCCATGGTGTCATTAGATGTAAGGTACGCTGCTCCATCTTGCTGGAAATAAACTTCTCTCTATTCGAAATCATCTCCGTAAAACTTCAGAGAATATGGTGAGACGAGTTCAAACATGTATAAATGCTGGTGGAGGACACTTCCAACATTTTCTCTGAGATATAAATAGTGTAATGTAATCTCCCAAAGTTGTACATGTGTCCTATTATTTGTTCAAAAGTTATGGCCTATTGAAATGGTTCAGGTTTATATGGATCGCACTATACTTTTGCCCCTCAACTCTAGTCAACGTGTGTGCAGTCCGACTGCATCCCTCCTTACTCCTTTCTGCGGGGTTGCGAAATTTTGCAGCTAATGTAAAGGAAAATGTCTGGCATATAGAATTTTGGCACTGACTCCACGTGGAGTTGAACATGTGACTGTCACTTCCTTGAAATCAGGTTGTTATTGATCTTTGAGAATATGGATAGAAAGGTTTCTCTTTCCTGGGGCAGGGAGATGATTGATTAATGTTATTTGTCGTTTGGGTAGATTTATTTTGTAAAGCAATTGGACTTGCGCTCCCTAAACAGACTTTACCTATATACCTATTCTCTACTGCGGTAAGTAGTAGAGAAAGTAATGGTTTTAAATAAATATCCACGTTGAATACAACGGCTTGTACTGCAAACAGGGATACTACCCTTTAAATTCGACGGTTTATGTACTTCCAAGGTAAAGTTTGTGTCACTCAACTTCGGCCGTATGATTAGCATGGGGAGAATTTCAAAAACAGTTCCTGGTATTGATGTCAAATGAACAAACAGAATGTCGCCAAATATAAACATATAGCAATATAACGGGAGAAATGGAAACAGAATAACACACCTTATTGGGCTCCCCACATGACAAGAAAAAGCACCATCGATCGGCAGGTTTTGTGACTTTGTCAGTATTTGAGTCTACTCACTGCTTTAAAATGCTGGTTCTCACAAGTGCCATCAATCTGTGATCATTAGCCCAAGTTTACGATCTCTTTTGTTGCCTGCCCTGAATGAAAAACAAGAAACATAAGCAACAACAACAACAACAACAACAGACGATGCAGCAATAAATATTGTGCTGCTTGCCGGATAGGTACTTATTAGCATGTGTAAGTATATCGATTGCTGATGAGTCGAGGATCAAAAGATCGATACTATATTACTGGAAGCTGTCTGACTTAATGGCGCAGCTTTTTCCATCCTGATATCTTAATAAGCTCGCGTCTGTATTGGTAATGACGGTGGTATACAACAAGCCCTTACGTAATTATGACCCTGGGAGGGTCCAATACAGGCGCATGCAATTAAAAACCATAGCTCACCTTCTTTTAGTGTTTCGAAACGCTACAAATGCTTCATTAAAGGTGCCATACGGTGTACGGTGCTCAGGTTAGAACTCTTGCAACATGCATTCGGAGGTACCGGGTTCATTCCGTAATTGAGAAATCTCATTGAAGGTCATTTGGCAGCTTTTCTTGGTCGCTATAATTTGTCTCAAACAGATCCTGCTGTAAACTTAGGGGAGGCGAGAAAAAGAGATAGAGATACCTTTAATGAAGTGCTCTTAGATTGGTAATTGCTGGGCAAAACTTTCCGGGTGTTTATAGAAGTGAAAACCGCGGGAAAATTACCGTATTACATTACCATATTTCATAATCAATTATATATCATAAGTAATAAAACTAATTTTATCGTATCTAAACAATTTAAAATGTAGCAAACATTATATACTAATTTTTAGGTTCTCTATAATGTATACTTTGCAATTATATTCAGCACATTCCAAGAATGAGACACCAATATTTTCAAAAAATTTCTCCCATCTCAGAGTACTCTACATTTTTACTTAAATTTTGATTTTCTAAAAAAAAATTGCTTAAACGCTCTTGATTAAAGTATCTGTTTAGTACATTTTATGATAAATAATATAGACAAAAATCTTACTACACAACCAAATGTAGAGCTCGTTATAACACAGAGTTTACATGGAACACATATTTTTGGCGTAGAGTGAATTATTTCGGAGGTATTCCTTACTAATAGTCTAAATTGTCCAATACCTATACTTTTCACAAATGGAAAGTCGTTACTCTTTTTTTTTTAACTTTTGGCCATAGAAAGAGAATGAAATTTCAAAGCCATTATATAGCGACTAATTTTAGATGATTTTATTATTGTTTAAATATGCGGTATGCCCATGTTTCCCTTTCACCCATAAGAAAATTAATAGTCACATAATTTCTACAAATTTATAATTAGATTAACATGAAATAGAGGTAGTTCGCAATATCTTTGACCAGGTGTGTTAGTTTAAATGTAGTGGCAGAACTTCAGAAGTTGTATTTGCAGTATATTTTGAAAATATGTTATAATGACCTACTACAACAGTTTTTTGGTTATATAATTTAATGGGACACCTCGCCTACTAAGACTTACGTATATCCATTGCAACTATCACTCCCAGGAGGAAGAAATGAAGTGAAGAAACCATAGGAGGCTACAGATCAGAGAATCTCGGAGGACCCTAATACTTCCTGGCTTCCGCTATGGAGTTAACGAGAGAGAGAGAGAGAGAGAGAGAGAGAGAGAGAGAGAGAGAGAGAGAGAGAGAGAGAGAGAGAGAGAGAGAGAGAGAGAGAGAGAGAGATGAACGAGCCATCGACCAAGAAGCCCTCTACTTTGTGAAGAAGCATCTGCCCCTCTGTCCTCTACCGCCATAGACCACGCAACCTAGGAGCACATCTGGAAGTAGAGGAGGAAATGGAATGAAGGGAGAATAAGGGAAAGCAAATCGTCATAGATCAGAAACCACCTCAGCATTCAACTAACGCCCAAGAAGAACACGACAAAGCTAAGGGCAGGACGGAACCTCCCGAATAAGATCCTCAGATCCCACTGCGTACGAGCAGCTTTAATAGAATATAAATTTAAGATTTACTGGCCAAATTCTATTTCTGATCCTAATGTCTAAGTTTAAGAGTATAAATTGTGAATATTCAACTTTATGATATTCATTAGTGAAACTAATATTTGTAATACGGTATCTATGTGGGTCTGTAACATCAACAGGCTTACTTAATTTAAACTAAATTAAAGATTTTAAGTAATTAAAAAGCCGGCGATATGGAAGAATAATACCTAGCACAAACGAGAGTGAGAGAAATAAACATGGCACATACAACTGATAGGGTTTGCAGTGAGCTTCACAGAGTTTCATTTTAAACACCGAGTCTTGTTTCTGTCGCTTTATGTATGTACCTAAAATTTTAAGTTATGTGGTCATTTACTGCCATATTACATTCTCTACTATTTATTTAGTCAGTAGAAAAAAAAATAATGCACTACGTGTAAGCATTCGAAATATGGATTTCATTCGAAATTTACTTTTGGGACTACTTGATTAAAAACAATTACTTTAATCAAATCGTTCACATGTGTTTTTGTTTTTGTCTGTAGAAAGCACAACTAAAAGGCAAAACCTCGGTTAAATAAGGAATGAAATATTTCAATCCATCATCTTTCAAGTGTACGACACGGATATCTTCAAGAAAATTTACCATCCCAAACTTCTCTGCTCCAGTAAAAGTGTTCGTTACTTCTGATTTTACCAAACTATATTATTAAAATACATGTTTAAGATATTTACATTACAATTAATATGTAATATATACAATATACATTGTATTTTATGGAATAATCTAAATGAATTGTGTATAGCATTTAAGATACGAAGAAGACAAAAGCTCATCGCAACATATTTAATCTCTTCATGTTTTAGGATTAAAGATTTTTTTAGGCTGGGCCCGTAGCTCAGTTGGTGGAGCACCTATCTATTGTGTGAGGGGTCCCGGGTCCGATTCCCGCCTGGGGTTGGGGATTTCTCTCCGACCAAGATAATTCCCCATCTTCCCCAGAGTCTGGAAGTATGAATGAGAGTGCGAATGTGTCGTGATCTAATTATTAAAAATCTAAAGCTGCTACACAACGACTACGATTTAACATCATTCCAAAGGAGAATGGCTGCCGATATGACCATTGCAGCTAAAGGCCGGGTATAAATAGGAGAAAAAGATTTTTTAAAGATTTAATTAAGTAAAATTAGTTAAGTAAAGTACTTTAACCCTCTTGTTATGATTTCAAGACGTATGTTTCTATATTTTATTAAAACACAAAGCTAGTATTATATAATTTTGTGTTAATTTCGAGCTTTTTATTTTTACTAAATTAAATTTTTAACTACTTATAGTTTCATTCAAGTGATAAGTTCTTGTAGTGAAGGTCAATTTAATTTTCCTAAGTACCTAGCTGTATTATTTAGGTATCAAATTTTTGTGTAATTCTTTAAGCAGAACCTAAATGGTTGGCCAACACTAATATACTAGTGTAGCTAAACTATTATATCATAAACCCTTTTAAATATCAACATTTCTGCAAATACTACTGACATAGAGCCATCAGTAATTGTTTAGTAAAGATATATGCAACTTAGTAACTGCCTAATATATTTATCCAGAAAACAAGGCTAAAAGCAATATGTGCTGATCTATAAGAATTAATGCCATTAGGTATGTCTAATAATGTTTTGATCAAAGAAATTAACAATTTATGTTTCGTGAATATATGTTTAAGAGTTAGCCTAGTAATTTTACCACTTCTGTACTCCTTCACCTAGGGAAGCAAGTGATGAGAACCGTAAACGGTTTGGGATCATGATTAAAACGAAGATGAAAACACATTGTCACACTTGATAACATGAGGTCGTAAATCCTTCATATGTACATCGGGCATTTTGAGCAACAATCCTAACATTTTGAAAATGCTGGTGATAATAAATCAAGGAAGCGGCACTGATGACTGACTCATTTTTAACTGTTAGCAATTCACAAAGGTTTTTTCCACCTGGTAACATAATAGAACTCCAGCGTTCGAAAAGGACCCTCTTTTTTCAGAAGTTGACAGCACTGCTCATATGCACATCCGCTCAACTCCGCCTGTCCACGGAAATGAAATATGGACTGGACCTATTGTCACAACGCCGAAGTTAAACAACAGGTGCTAATGATGTGTTCCGACCGCGTAGTAAACAGACATACCCATATTACAGGCAATTAAACCTGTCAGGGATGACCAAAATCTTCTCTCTCTTTTCTCTGTCCCTCTTTGTGCTCCTATCTCACTTCTTCCAACCCTCTCTTTCTCCTCTCTGGCTCTCACTTCTTTGTATTTCCCTCACGCTCCTCTTCAGATCCTTCTGCCCTTGTCTTTCTTTATTGGGTATGATCCTCTTCCCCCTCCATATATGAGAGAAATTTAGGTATAAAGATTTAATGGATGATTTAATGGATGATAATAATATCTATTGAAGTGAGTTGCCAACTGAATTGCTTCTCAATCTTGTAACTGAAGTTACAACTTTTCAGATGAAGGGTCCAGGGAAACCCAAGTAAGTCAATTTTTTATGAAAATGACATGTCATTGGATACTCCATGGGAAGTACCATCTTTTAGAGGCATGAAGCAGAGGTAGAACTGGTTAGTCATGGGGTTTTTATACTTAAATTTTGGCACACAGGAAAAGAACCAGGTAAGACAAGAATTCAAAATTTCTTCAAATAAATGTGTGGTTTAAGAGAACATATTTTTAACCTTCATCCTGCAACATTAGGACCTGTCGGACGATGAAGTGACGTGATGCTCAAACGAACCCAGGGTTAATAGACATTAGACATTCATCTTTCAGGATGACGGAAACCTTCTGAAACGAAAACCTTATGCAGACAACTTACCCAGACCGAGATTCAAACTCAGGACCTCTTGAGTGTTAGGCAGACACACTACCATCTATGCTACAGAGGCGAGCATTAGATTAGGAATAGGATTTCATTACGGAGGGGATTCGGTACGTAGGCCACCATGCTGGGCCCACTGTCCCTATTTCCCAAGTGGGGGTAACCCCGGAGGAAGGATGAGGTAAAGGAGACAGAGGGCGGCCGACCCAATGAGACACGAAAGTACAGAGGGTAGGGCCCCTACAGTTTACATGGACAGAGACTTCCCCCGTCAAGCCAAGACAACGGACACGCTCCCCTACCGCGGGACGGCAACGAGCTTAGCAGCCGAGCCCCAAAGGTCCCAGGCAGGCGATACGAACCCAAAGGGTTCCTGGCTAGCGGTCCCGAAATTGTCCCAGCAGAGGTGCAGAAACCGGCAATCAAACTACCAGAGGAGGAAGTACTTTTCCTCAGAGCAAATCATCATGCCATGCACCACCGAGACACCCACCGAAACTTCAACCCTGAAAGAGACCTCCAGATCAGAGATGATGTGAAATAATAATGGAGAAGAATGGAGGGACAGGAAATTCGCATTCGCCTAGTGACCCGGGAAAACCTACGAAAAAACCCATGGGTCAGGTAAGTCGGCCACGGGAATCGAACCCGCGCCTGCCGAATGCGCGCCAGAGACGAACCGCCTGAGCCATCCCGCATTAGAAGTGTAGATTAATATAGTTCGGCTGAAATGTGAGAATGAAAAATCGAAATAAAAAATCTACAAATTACATGTTATATATTAAACGTATAAATTAAGATGACAACAACTTTGCAATATATACATTAAGTATAGCAGTCATTATAATCTACCCAAAGATTAGATAGATACAGAGATTACATCCGAATTAAGTTTCGCGACACGTTCAACTCAAAACATGGACGCTCATACACGAACGCTCTGAGATAAAGCCTTGTTATTTATTTACTTTTATTCAAGGAGTTGGAAATCATGTACTTGCGGTGAAATCACGACACCGATACTTCCTTCACATGCAGTTAGTAGTAGAGAAAGAAAAAGAAAAGGACCTTTTTTGTAGCAATAAATGTTGAAGGAAGTAATCCTATAAACAGATAGAAAATATTTAGGAAGTGGAAGCCTTTAAGGAGATACTGTAGGGTACAACAGAGAGACACTGTATACTGCGACCAAGAGCACGGGATGAAGGGAAGGAATCACAAGGCAGACGCCAGATCGTAGATGCGGTAGGCTGGAAGACTTTTTCCCAATGCTAAAGCTGCCATATGAGCACGGTGAACGCAACTAACCAGCTCTCTTGTGTCTATTGCGAATACTGCTCTCTTAGCAAGCAGCCGAACCATCTGCCTGTCTCTTCTATACGCCATGAAACCTTAAAGGAGATTTGATGAGAAGCAGGCACAATAAAAGAAAAACAATAGGGAGGAAACTGTGGTAACTGAGAAACCAGCCCCAAATTTGTCTATCATCCAGGGAAAATCACGAAAAACTCAATATCAGAATGGGCGGTTGACGACAATCGAACTGGGATATCTCCTGTGCGGTTTGAAAGTTTACGCGTTTACTAGTTTACGAAACTAGTCGTTCAATTTCTTCTCGGGCAGCAAGCCAGGAAACCTCCAGGAAGCTCCTTTTGTAAACCGGCCTTAAAATGGAAATCCGTCGACCTGAGAAGCACAGATCAATACAGCTTAATAATCAAGTTAAGTAGTTACGTTTCTTTTACCCAATTAATTTTCTATACCATCGCCTGACCTGGCAATTAATTTTACTGAAAACAGTCTTTTGTTCAGTAATGCGAATTTTGATAGTATTTTGTCTTTGTTTATATTTGTGTTACATCCAGTGTTTTATTTGTGGTTATAACATTAAATAAATATTCTGATGATGAGAGAGATGCATATTCCCGAATCATCGATTTCTAATCGTCTTTTCACCTGGCTTGCTGCCCGAGAAGAAATTGAGCATATTCGTCGCTAGGAAAGCTTCAGTCTTATTTTAACGAAACTAGTCATTTGTCCAAAATGTACTGTACATCCCTGTTGGGAGAAAAAGGTAAATGTCGGTCATGGGAGGGAATAAGGTACCTGCTTGACATCCTCAACATACTTCTTGTTGATACAACAATAAAGCTTCCACAACTTTCTTTTGTTATGTGACATCGGCTGTGTCTGCGGATGTCCAATACTATTGTCTATCACATCATTAATAGCAGGTCATACACTAAGGTAG